>JAHDVE020009215.1:0-24646 GCA_022606495.2 Halesus radiatus | reverse complement strand
ACCAGCAAAATAACAAAAGTTATGGCATCGATAGTTATGGAAAGTATTAAACAAAACCATATCGCAGTAATAACTCCATGTTCTCTAACAATTCCAGCAGCAATACCAGCATAGACCAACTTGGTAAACGTGGCGCTGGAGACTAGATACAAGGCGTGAAAGCGAGCCAAAAGCAACCATATTTAGGCTCTGAGCATATACAAGCAAAAGAAATGAGGTCCAGTTAATTAATCAGCCCTTTTGTTCCACCGCATAATAAATTTAATAGTAGAACAGGTACAACTGCATATTTTGAGACCGGTTCTAGTACTCATAGGCACTCCAATATCAGCATGAAGGACAACGACACCAAGTCAATTTCCACTGCGACCCAGGGGTATCGATCTAGCTACAACAGCAAGGAGAAGAATGGGGAAACTGGAAGCATGTTCAAAAAGAAAATAAATAACGTTGGAGAGGGCTTACTTTAATTCCAGAGAGGCAGCAACCTTAGCCAACCAGAAAAATTCAAAATTTCTCTCACCCCACCTTTAGCCACTGCTGGCCGAAAACTATTCCCTGTATCCGACCGGACTCCTTCGGTGAGTCCCTCAAAGAATGATGCGATAACAAAAAATAATACTTGCCAATCCCCAGAGAAAAAAGGAAATCTAATTCGAAAATAAGACTTTGAAATTGGCAAGAAACTCGGCAAAGGAAAGTTTGGCGATGTGTTCCTTGCGAAACATAAAAAAACAGGATTTTTAGTTGCCCTCAAGCAAATTCAGAAGGCATTCATCAAGTCAAGTATTCTCTAAGACCAACTGGCGAGATAGTTGAAGGTTCAGTGCTTCTTGAAGCACCAGAACATCACTTCACTTTACGGATTCTTCAGTGAAGGGTAAAACGTGTACCTGATCATGGAGTTCTGCAGTGGAGGTCAGCTCTTCGAAGTGCTCAAAGAAAGAAGGAGACTTCCCGAGTCTGAAGCAGTTGAAATTATATCAAAAGTCGTGGACAGCGTCGAATATCTCTAAAGACAGAGAGTTATTCATAGAGATATCAAACCTGAGAATATCATTATGCAATATGTATGTTTTTTTTATATATTTTTTAATTATAAATATTATTGTTATTGTTATTTTATATATAATTTAACTAAAATTATATCATATTGACATTGTTAGGGAGTTCCAAAATTATGTGACTTTGGTTGGGCAGTCTATTGTGCAGATGGCTTTCGACAGACTTTCTGTGGCACTCCGAGCTACGCTGCCCCGGAACTGATCCAAGGACAGGAATACAATGACAAGATCGATGTGTGGGCAATCGGGATTTTGTGTTACGAGATTCTTGTGGGACGCATACCATTTAGACTCAATTCATTAAACGACCTCAGCAAAATTGTAGGCATAATATAATTAACATTTAACGTTATTTTTAACAACGTTTTTAATTTTATTTTATTTATTATTAATTTAATATAATTTTGTTTATGATTATTTTGTAGATAACCGATGAAATAAAATTTCCTGAATTTGCCGAAGTGAGTGAGATCGCAAAGGATTTCATCTTAAATATTCTACAGAAAAACCCTGCCGATAGGTACGATATTGAGCAAATCATGAACCATAAATTCCTTCGAGGTCGTACCAAGAGTGAAATTTCATTGGAGATGGACGGAATCCACATTTGATGTATTCGAGTTAATCTCTCTCTCTTGTTTCACTGTATATACTGTTATTTCTCCAATAAAATTAATTTGATACTTTCGCAGATGGAATATAGAGAATAATAATAAATGAAAAAGAAGTACTATGTTCGATAATACATTAACTCAAATGAACTACAATTTTAAAAAATTAACTTTTTAAATGATTTTTTAAATAATTTTAGATAAATTCGTCGCAATATTTATAATTTAGCAATGCCTTATAATAATAATAATATATATAGGCATATATGCCCGCAGTTATAATTATATTTTTGCTGTATTCTTTCAAACTTCCATCCTTTAATTAAATTTACTGGAAAACAACAATAATTAATATTTTTTAAAATAGACATTTAGAAATGCCGACCACAAAATAATAAAACATAAGAACAGACAACTTATTATCTTATTTATATTAATATGGATAAATGTATAAATAATAATGTATAAATGTATAAATGTATATTTTAAAATATACATATTAATTTACAGATGTTTTGAATGTCGATAATCTATATGGATGCGTTTTTTAAATTCAAACCTTTAATCAAACACTTGCTAATAAAACTAAATATATTTTTAATTACTGGAAGAAAGGTGTTGAATAAAAAAATAATATTTCATATTAAAAAAATCAAATTTCTTCGAATCGAAAAACAAAGACTTTTCCTTTTTTTAAATGGCTAGTTTTTTTATATTTAATATGTTTAATATATTTAATTAACCAATATAAAAAAATAAGTAATTGAATATATTTTTGGTCTGATTTCTAAAATTATTGTTAACTTTTGTTATTGCCTCTAAAAGCATTAAGCGTTTAATTTCAGATTACCCACATATTTTATATAATTATTTATATTTGATATAACAATTCCGTTTATATTCTTTTTCCCCAAAACTCCTAAAAGAAAAACCCAAGGAAAGAAGACAAATAAAACTAATCTATCTACAAAAATATGAATTTAATTGAAGCCGAAGATGAAAGAATAGACTAATACTTGAAAAAAAGAGTGTTCAGAGCTCGGGGAAAACTCATCAATCCTAAATTTGCCCTAAAGAAGGAAAGTGCTGAAATCAACTCTGACGAAGAAGACAGTGAAGCCACCGGACTCATTGATGCTCAAGCCAAGCTTCAAGAGAAAAATCTATTGATGAAGAATATTGCTTGAATTTAAAGGAATATTTGTTTTGTGAATATTTTCCAAAAACAACTACTCTCCGATTGAACACAACAACTTCCTGCTGATATTCTCAGAGAATTCTATCCAAAACACTCGATTCATGAAGTTAGGATCTCTATGATCGAGTCTGATAATTTACTGTATTGTATTGAGTTATTTTGAATTGTCATTATTTGAGTAAAATTCCGAAAAATATACATTGAGACATAGAGAATTATTTTGATGTTGAGTGATTCGATTGATAAAAAGTATGTGTATTATTTAAAAAACTTAGAGAGTGATGTATTTATTTTAAAGTTCAATATAAATAATGTTCTAAATGGTTCTTAAGTTTTTTTATGTTGAAGTACATCAATAAATTTAGAAAACTGGAATATTTATTATATTGGATTAAATAAATCTATAGCTATATATAATAGTAATTAATTATATTTTACTTGTATTCTTTATTAGAAAATATAAACTTGATATATTAGACTATTGACTAAATAAATATATTTGTCGTATGTTTTTTAAAAAATATTATATATATGCTTGTATCGGTAAATATCTCTCCAAATTTATTGATGATGGAAACAAATAATGACAACCAAAAAAGAATAATGCAAAATAATGGATAAATAGTAACTTTTGATAACCATCCCATATTATTGTTCTTTATAAAAGAGAAAGCATTAAATTGATAATTATTATTTGAATTATTTGATTCGAAGTATTATAAAAAAAGTATATTTCGAGTTATAATATCATTTAAAGTTTTGTGGAGGATTTTAATATAAAGTAAAAAATCAATTGAATAGATAATCTAAAATATAATATTATCAATTAAATATATGATAGTTGTACATATTAATTTCGATATCATATAAGAATAGTATTTGATGGCCCTATTGAGTTCAATTTCGTGAAGTTCATATATTTTTGATACTGAGAATGAAATAGAATATATATCAAGGTTACCATATCATGTTTGAAAGCAAAACTATTCTAGAACTAACCCGACAAACAATTATATTTTCAATTGGTTAAATAAAAAATATCTACCCAATAGTCATATCCAATTCTACACATATTTATCTAGATATAAATCTCTATATTTAATCAGATGAGCATTGAAGAAAAACAAGATTTCCTTTACAAAGCAATCATTCTGGGAGGATACGATCCCGTTGAATTCCAGACGTATCTGGGCTAAATTAAGCAAGACGGAGGACTCGATCTTAATGTCTGGTAGTTAACCGAGTTGAAATAGGTAATATTAATTTACATGCATCTATTATTACATTTTTTACACAAATAATACTCATAAAATACACACATCTAGACTGTCAAACAATTCAGAGCAATCAATCCCTCATCACAACCAGAAAAAGCTGACTAATAGGAAGAAGTCACATAACTTAAATAATAATAAACAACTCAATAAGCCAACAAAGAAAAAAATAATCAAAAATAGATAACAGCTCTTCCTGAAACGACCAACAGTTTAAAAACGGAACCTCAAAAAACAACCACATAAGTTAATCCACTTGGAAAGATTAACCCTTCCCAAAAAGCCACAGTCGGACCATCAACAATTGTTGCTCCGCCATTTGTAAACAATCCTGTCAAAAAATAAACTCAATCTTCAGAACCTGCAAAACCTCAATTTGGAAAGCGTATCCCCATCGTTAAAAAATAGACTAAGACGCCCGAAGCTCCAAAAACGGTGCCCTCGCAAAATCCTACTCAGGTGATACAAACACAAAAAAAATAGTAGTTAAAACCATCAAGTCCGAATAAATAGCAAGCCTCCATAGACCTAAGTAAGGCTTCAGAAAATCACATTGCCGTTGTCTCTACCTCAACTGTAACCCCGATCAAGCCTAATGTTTCTGAAATACCAAAGACAAATCCCGTGTTAGTTAGACGAGATGAAACATTGCCTTCAGATCCAGACTAATCCAAACAACAAAAACCATTAACCACACAAGTTTCAACTAATCCTGCTGGAGTTCCAGCCTCAGCTTTGATGCCAGTTCTTTCCAAACCCACATCAGCCACCGAAGAACCTGTTGTGCTGCCAAAAGAGTCTTACCAATAAATAGATTTATCTTCAAATCAGTAAATTTTCTCGAAGACCATAATCTGCCAACGAATAGAGCTAGGAGCTCTGTTTAATCTGGACACTGTAGTAGAAATACGAGGATTCGAACGAGTCGACGGGGGAATCTTCGAACAGGCTTATGTCAACTACAAAGTTTGCACCCCTTCGCAAAAGTGGGAAGTGCTCAGGAGATACAACGAATTTCAGTGGTTGAGAGATACTTTGTAGAAAATGCATCCAGGCTTGCCCGTATACCATAAAGCATCTCCAAAAATTTACAATTGTTTTAACGTTTTTTAAAAAAATTGAATTTAGATCCCACCCATCGCCAAAAAAGGAACTCATCGAAAATACGACGAGTCGCATCTGGCAAAACGATTGGTCGTTTTATAAAATTTTCTAAACAAGGTGCTAACAATCCCTGAGCTTAAAGGCGAGCTTCTTCTGGAGCAGTTCCTTAAAAATAACAATGTGATTTAGTTCATGAAGTTCAAAAAGGCCAATACAATTCAGGACTCAAAGATTCGTCCGGATAAGCTTAAAACTCTGAAAGGTAAAATAAGCATGGCGATCGATCCCAAAATAGCTAAGTTTATGGCTCTGTCCAAACATAATTTATCCTTTACCGAACCCAGATTAAAAAAGTAAATAAACAATAGATGCATATTTATGTATTATTGATGGTTCATTTATTATACTTTTTTATTTGGTTTTTAGAATTTACAAGGAGTCTAAACAACTGGCGAATTTAATGGATCAATAATCACAACTGCTTTAGAGCATTGGCTTGACCCTCAGCGAACTCAGCAGTGAGGGACAGATATTCAGTAAAGTATCGGAATTAGAAATCAAAAGTTCTGCCGCTAACTATTATGCAATTATGAAGACAATGACTTCTTAATGGAGGTAAATTCAACAATTTATTTTTTGGTTTACCGTTTTTCGAATATTTTTGTCATTGGTATTTATTTCATGACTTTCTTTGTTTAAATTCAGCAAAATATTGAACGATCAAGCATTTCTCATTCGAAAACATTTGTATGGTGTCATCAAGTACGAACACTTTAACATGACCTGTCTCCAGGAATCGATGAAAAAACTCGATTAATCTAAGGATGAGTACGAACAGTTCCACACCAAGCTTAAAAAACTCAAAGAAAGACTGTACGATGAAAAGGCGTTCGGAAAGTGGGGAGTGGCGAATCCAGAAAAGCTGTACGAAGATTGTCCGAAGCTTGAGGTGACTGCTCGCATGCTGCCTCGAGAGACAGAATGGGATATAGGTCTCAAATAATATTATGGATTGATGAACTTCCAGCTGTACGAGGAGTTAATGAGATATTACCATCAGAATCCGAAGGAACTGGCAAAGAACACTCTAGAGCTTAGCAAATCATATTCTCAGACTTGTAGCAAAGGGCTAATGCTGATGGCAGATATCATGACGAATGCTATGTCGTTCCTCGAAGGCAAGAGGACATTCGATGTCGAGATAATAAAATGATGTCGATACATAAACTTCAAAAAGGATAATATAAAGATAACCATTTAATACAACCACATTTATTTTTTTAAACTAAAAAAGAGAGTAAAATTATGATAATAGTTGGAGTGATTAAAACAGTATTTTGAAATAGAAACCCAATTGTGATGATTCCTATGTATTGCATAATTTCTTTAAAGGAAAGTATCAGATGCCGTTCGCTGAGTCCCTCGACAATTTGGTGTATAGTTTAGGACAAGTCTATTTGACATAATCTTCAGATATCTCCTGCAAGGATGTGATGACCTCTTCAGATTCGCCTAGAATCTTAGCTTTCATGACATTGTAGGGCAATGACAGATCTGATATTTTAATCATCACATTGGATTCAGTATACTTAACCGATTCGAGGGTTGCGTACTTCTCAAGTATTTGCATCCCGGACTTGCTGATATCGAATTCATCTTGCTGGTTAAATCTACATTAAAATAATATTAATATGCAAGTGTTGAGTGATTGATATTTTTGTAAGATAGGATTATGTAATACATTGATATGTAGCATTTGATAGTCTATGAATCGTTTGGAAATTTGTTTGTATGGAGATCGATGTCGATAGATAATGCAGACATAAAATCAATAAAAATAATAATAATAAGGAAGATAATATTTTTTTTTGTTAGATTTATTTTTATATATTTTTTTAAAAATTGTGAGACATAAGTTTTAATAAAGTATAATATATGACCGAATGTTTAAAAAACGCATTTTATTTGTTATCGGAATTCATTAGTTAAAAAACATAAACTTTATGTAAGATAGATACATAGATTTATAATTCAAATTATTTTGAAATCTTCTGAACAATAATTAATGTATTTGTTTTTTTATCAATATTAATTACTAGATAAAATAATAAATATAAAAATCATCATTAAGAATAAGAACTGTTCAAAATTCAACATAGTTGATAGATAAAATATGGCTATATTGACTCACTATTTTTTTCAACATTTAATCAATAGGTACATCAAATGTATTTGCTTAGATAAGATTCATCGTAAAAAATAGTTCTAGATTTATTTCACATTAAACTGCCTTGTGCTTAGAGGCATCCGACTCTGGGCCAGTTTTGGCTCTTTAGCTTTCGAAGTCCTAATTGACCTGTTTTTCCAAGTCTCCACCGCATTCCCCACAGGTCGGCTCATTAAGTTATACAATCTTATGCTGTCTATGGCTTTTTTTGTGACCTGTAAACATCAAATGATTAGTTCATAAAACATGTTGAATAATTTAATTAAGGGTGGGATTTACTTGGCGAGCATAATGCATGACAGCAACATAAGTAAATATTGTGTGGTTCTGCCGTTCTAGCCATGCATTGGCGATGCGGTTCATCGAGTTTCGCCGAATTAATGTTTTGGTCGCCTCCACCAGAGATGAGACCCTGTATTCTTCGAAGATTTGGTTAAGACTGTACTCGTAGCATCTTCCCAGTCCCACTGACAGCTTCTGAGCGATGACTTTCGTTGCCCGCATCCTGCAAGATGTTCTCTGCTGCAGATATTTGAATATGTGTTTCATCAGGCTATGGTTGCGGTTTTAGGTAAGTAGGCTGATTTGGCGTTGGTATTTAATAGCTAATTTGTGTTTTGTCCGAAAAGTCCTAATAAATGATTTTGAGTGTTTTCTATTCAAATATTCAGTTAAATGGTTCTTCTATATGTTGCATTTCAGTAGTGAAAGTCCTTCGATCACTCTTGTTGTGGTTTCTAGATGCTTGAGATTGTAGAGTTTATTAAAACAATGTCCTATCTTCCTCGAAGCGATGGCTGTATTCCTATAGAACTTAAAGCGTTTATAGGCTGCCTTAAGGCGAATCAGGTGAAGTTTGTTAGTTAGTTTCACAAGAGGTAGCACGGTCTTGGAAATACATTGAGCATTCTGGATGAAATGCGATGCCAGGCTTAGGATTCTACGTTGCCTGATCGTCTCTACTAGTTCTCGTGATTAGACTTCGAGGTAAATATGATTGGCTAAGCTATGGAATAATTTTTTCATGGGCTTAACCACGGTCAGTGAGCATGCTTTTTCTCGATGCACCAGCTGAATTCGATGCTAATGCTTCCACTTTGCGATAAACAATTTAGAAATCTTGGTATTTCTTCGATTCCTGAAGTATTCAGCATTCTTGTTGAGTTGGCTTGTTTTGAACATGTTTTTTATTGCTTGACGCTTCAAAGTTTAGATGAATTGAGATGTGGCTTCCCGTTGTATTTGAGTTGTTATGACTAAATTATGGCCAAGCTTCTCGAAACATTTTTTCATTAACTTAACATTAGCTTTTTTTACAATCTATTCCTAAGTTTTCTTTGTTTTTTTAAGATTTTTCTGAAGCAGAACGAAATATTTATTGATCATAATTTTCTGTTGTTGTTTGGACTCAGCATTTTTTACTAGTCTATGTTGCATAAAAAGATGAATATTCTGGAGTACTAGTTGTTGATGTTTGGAGAGCAACACTTTTTTGAGAATGACTGATTTGATCTGACAGACTTTTTTGGACTGAATCTGATTTTTCCATGCCCGGTAGATTCGCTTTGTGAAATTCAGGCTATACTATTCTTCGATACTTCCGATCAGTTGATCCTTCTTCTTTCGGAGGACAAGTATGCGTTTGAGTGCCTCAAAATATTTGTACTTGTTCCATCGTTTTACATTGTCTTCTGCTCGCCTGTTTTTCACGGCAGACTATTTTGTAAGGCTATCGAATATTTTCACCCTCTTTACTGTTTACCTGATCAGAACTGTTCGCACGTTAGATTCTAGTTTTTTTGTGCAAAGTTATATTTTTCTGGAAACGAGTTTATTGTAATGAAGATTTCGAAGAAAAGGAGAGGTGTATAGTTTAGATAACTTATTGATTAACTGATTTGCCTGTTCGGAATGAATGGCTTTCAAATCTTGGAGACACTTATAGTTTAGTAAGAATTGTTTGAGATGGATTCTTTTCGAAATCTTGTTCAATTCCATCATTATGGTTCTTTCTTCCAAAAGTAGTACCTTTTTCTTAGCTAGAGTCTTCAAGCTTGTGATTAAAATAGATTGTTTTCTGAATCGAGCCAGTGCCTTTACAGCGCACCGGACTCTCTTGAACTCACGAAAACATCTTTTTAGCAACTGTCTCTCGAACAACCCAAATTGGTGCGTGAGACTCGCCCTTCCTCGATTCGTGGTGATGCTTAAAGATTAAATGCACGCTGATTTATCAAAGTCTACTTTTCTTTACGTCTGTGCCTCGATTAAATATTTGAGGAATATGACACTGTAATAATTATTGTATCCTGGGTGTGGTTGTTTATGTCCGCATTGAGCTTTGAAGGTTTTTAGAAAAGAGTATTTCGAATGTTTCTGGTGGAGATACTTAACTTTGCTTTCAAGAATTGTCTCAATTTTGATGATTGCTAAAAAAGGATTAGAGTGTAAATAAGGATATCATTTAGGATATTTTCGATATATAAAAATATGGGGGGTTTACAATATTCGTCAAGGAGTATCTGAAAGTGCGACCTCATCTGGTTGATCTTGGAGGTATTTCGAATCTTGTCTTCCTTTGAAGTATCCGATTTGGACTTGAGGAAGTAGCTTTTCCAGCAAAACATTGCCTTGACTGATAGTGAGACTTTCAGATATTATTGTGCTCTCTTTAAATTTACGATCTATCTCTGCCTCTCGTGTTATTGATTTTTTCTCCTCTGCACCGATTCGACCAAAGCATGAAATGCTTTCACTTTTAATGCGCAATCTTCATTCTTCTTTGATGTTGAACAAATATTTAATAAAAAATATTAAAATCAAATATTGTTATGTGAAATAATTTTATGTTTAGTTATTTTTTTTCTACGACATCTGCTCGAAAGGATAGCCTTGAGAAAGTGCTTATTTTAGTTGCGGAAAAATTGATGCGCAATGGACTTGGTCTCCTATTCTTATCATGGCTGCTCTCCCCTCGGGACCACTCCGTCTTCAAGGGCCTGTTTTGTACGCAAATGGTGTTTGTCGAACGATAGCCACGTAGACATTTCCAAACCTTGGCAAGAACCTTGGACTGGAAGTGATGTTTGCCAAGGGAATAAATATGTTGGACTGCGTTCAGTTATTTAAGAACGGCTAATTTAAACAGATGGGTGTTGTTCGTGGTCTCGTGCCTGCTTGCACAGTAGAGAAAGAAGTTTATGAGTCGTCGTGCTGAGTGGATTGATTATTTGCCTTGTTTAACGAGAGACTTGACCTGTTCGAGTAGAACGTTGGTGTTAATGGTGGGACTCAAATTTAGGAGTTATTAAATCAGTCTAAAATCTAATGAGTTCAATTGATGATTGGTGATGAATGATGACCTGTTTTTGATAGGGAATAAAATACCTTGTGGAAGATTGAGTTAAAGGTCGTCGATGTCCATTTTAAATTAAATAAATATATATATATATTTTTGTTTGTGGAATATGTGTATTTTTTTCCTAACAGCTATATTGAAATAATTATAATGTGATTTCAATTAGTAATTATCGAAACTATCAAAAATATATTATTGTTAAATTTGGGTGTACAATTAGGGACAATCACTTGCATATTATCTGTAACATATGACATACATAATCTTAGATATTTTGAGAATCTCCTCACCAGTTGTCCAGAGCATTCAACTATAGAATATGAGATTAAATCTACTCGTAGTAGATTATCTGCAGATACTCTTCTAAGGTCTCCAGCTTTATTCGATTCTCGTCTTGCAGTTCCCGGTACTCTTCGATTAATCTCGTCCCTAGCACTCTGCCCTCGTTGTGAAGCTCATCGACCTGCCTCAATAAACTCAGCTCCAGCCCCACGATACACAACTCGGGTTTGTCTCGAAGTGGAGAATTCTTTGCGATTTATAAACAGGCTTTACTGCATTATCCGGTCAATGCTTTGAATTCCTGTTTGATCTCACTGTATTGACAAGCTGTTAATGGCAGTTCAGGGCCATAGGGGTAGAGTGAAGCATAGTCGTTCTCGCTGAGAGAGAGTTCAGCCTCGATGAGACCCCAATCAACCTCTACTTGTTTTGCACTTTATACTGGTAAAGCTTTGGTGTGGGGCACAATAACATTTTCTCGAAGAAACTCTTTTAAAGTGTGGCAATAAATTTGGGAGACTTTGAGCAGATACCAGGTGAGTGTCGTGATGGTTTTTCTCAGCTTATTAAATTTCAAAAGCAGAGGTCCCACCTTGAGAGCACAGTTGTAAGTGAGTTTATAACGGATGTATAGAGGATTGAAGCTGAGTTCGTTCGAATAAGCAGCAACTTGGACGATTGGTGTATGGTTATTGCTAGACTGACTAATGTTGTGGAGTTCTGACCGTTCGCTGTTTGCATTGCCGTCCATCCTGCGGGTATGAGTTTTGAGACTCAACTGCATGGCTGAGAATTTGCTCTTCATTATTTTATCGTTAAACGACTCGTGAAACAATTAGTGATGAAGCATTTATTCGAGGGTTGCTCGCTTATGCACTTCTTCAACAAATACTTGACTAAAGAAATGTTCCAACGTCAAGGATACCTCAGGACTATGCTTGGCTAAAATGATGATATAAATAATTAGTTAAAAATGTGGGTAATTTATTTTTACCGAAATGCACTTCTTTGAGTGTGTATCCTGTTTTGGCACATTTCATTTCAATTTAGAAGATGAGGTTGCTAGGACTGAATGGCAATTATCTGAAAAGGATCAAATACAAAACTACAGCCACAGACCATCCATCACTCTTTTCCGTGACTGTCTTTCCACGGATGACTTCAGGGGATTCAAAGCCTACTGTCTTTTTATATTTTTAGAAACTATCCTTATTAGTCGTAGCTCTAACGAGAGCTGCTTAATACATTTTAACGATGAGATATTCCATCTTGTTGTTTAATACCTGATATCTGAAGTTGATGGGATCGATTTCCAGGATGATATGTCCTCTCCTATTTTTGTAGCGCACCCGAAGTCGATTATTTTGAGTGCACCTTTGTGCGTAAACATGATATTGCTCGGGTCGATGCTGTTATGCACGTATCCACATTTCGTATGCAGTTAGATCAGGGCCTGCAGCAAATCCCGAGTGATCTCTTTCGCCTCCTGGAGCTAGATTTCCTCCTACTCGTTTCGCCCATTCAAATTCTTGCCGAGGAGTTCGGTGATGATCCCTGCGTGTTTGCTGGTTTCGATGAAATCAACGAATTTCACGATGGAGTTGCTTCCTCCCAAAATGGCAGTTAGTTATTTGAGGAGGTCCCTCTCTCGATAGAAGTCGCTGAGTGTTTTCGGATTTAGAGTGTCTTTGAGGATCAATTTTACGGCATATTTATCCTTGTCGACCTTGGCCATCATGATGTCCGAGTAATTATTTCTTGCAATGATATTCTTTTTCTTAATCTCGTACTTGCCAAGTTGCAACATTTGAGTCTAATATATTTTTTTGTTTTTTATTCTATCGTGCACTGTTTCTTTTTTTTGTAATTTATAAAAGTATATATCTAAAACAAAGGAATTTCCTCTAGAAAGTTTATGTAATCAAATACTGTGATAATCATACTATTATAAAGAGATATTTAATTCAGATAGCCAACCAGTCAGGTTTGAATCAATAAACACTATTTCAAAATAATAAAGAGCAGATCAGTTCTCCAACGGCATATCCACTGAACATACTATAATTAGCATTGACTTTTATATGAATACTTTGTCAGCCAATACATTGTTACATATTCGTATTCAAAGATAATACATTTCAAAAACTATATATTTGAGAAACAGCAATTACGACTCAAATACTAAAAAAAATAATTTGATCAATTAATGCAAAAGAATCAGCCGCCGAATCCGTAGAGGGTTCTGCCTTGTCTCTTGAGGGCATACACCACATCCATAGCAGTCACAGTCTTTCTTCTGGCGTGCTCGGTGTAGGTCACGGCATCTCTCACGATGTTCTCGAGGAAGCTCTTGAGAACTTGTCTGGAGTCATCATAAATGAAAGATGAGATTCTCTTGACACCTCCTCTCCTGGCCAATCTTCTGATGGCTGGCTTGGTGATACCCTCAATGGAAGCTTTGTTGTTCTTCTTGGGGGCTCTCTTGATGCCGACCTTTCCAGCACCTCCTTTACCGACTCCCTTTCCTCCTTTACCTTGTCCAGTGGGGCCCATTGTTTTAGAGATTGAGTTTATTAAAAAAATGTGTTTGTTTTTTTAAGTTAAATTTAAATAATAACAATGTGCACAATGGGGTTTAAATGTTTTTTAATTTATATATAAGAGAAGAAAGAATAAAAAAAAATCCAACTTATTCAGACTCTTATTTTTGATTGGTGGATTTTTTAAACATTACAAAATAACCAAATAAAAAAAGCAAGGGTGGAAAAATACATATTTTGATTGGTTAGGATTTTTAAGTTCCAAATTAATCCAGTTCAACGACTTATAAAAAGGTGAATTACCCATCTCAATATTTATAATAAATTTAAATTTATAATTTATCCTTAAACTTTTATTCTCACTAAAAATGGCCAGAACCAAACAAACTGCTAGAAAATCCACTGCCCAAAAGGTCCCCAGAAAACAACTCGTGGCCCAGAAGATCGCCAGGAAGTCTGCTCCCGTCAACAGCGGAGTCAAGAAACCCCACAGATTCAGACCAGGAACAGTTGCCTTGAGAGAAATCAGAAAATACCAAAAATCTACTGATCTTCTCATCAGAAAGCTTCCTTTCCAGAGACTCGTCAGAGAACTCGCCCACGAATTCAAACAAGAGTTGAGATTCCAGTCATCAGCTGTGTTGGCTCTCCAAGAAGCCGCTGAGGCCTACCTCGTGTCTTTGTTTGAGGACACCAACCTGTGCGCCATCCACGCCAGAAGAGTGACCATCATGACCAGAGATCTTCAACTCGCCAGAAGAATCAGAGGTGACAGATTCTGAGTTTTTTTGATTTATCGGCTAATTAATTCATTTTAAAGTTTTTTACAACAATATATGAATGTTTCCCAAAATTTAGAGATCTATATACTTATTAATTAAAATTCAAATAACCAAATCATTTATTTTGGTAAAGGTTTCGAAATATTACCAACGATTTGTTTGTCTAAATATCACTTAAATTTAATATTTTATATAGTTAACTATTTTTGGCTTTGACAATGTTTTTAATGTTGTCCAACTAAAAAGTTATCATTTATTGAGTATATGAAGGTATTTAAGACACTTTATTGAAATATTTTGAAATCCTTATCAATTAAGCCACTATTTATATTTTAGCTGGATTCATTTTCAGACAGACAATAAAAATATGTATCATCATGCGAGTATTCTATACAGATTATAAAAAAGAGGGGGTCATTGAATCTATCTGATTATTGTATATTGTTGCATGGATATATAATTTTGTCAATATGAACATGATCATTCATTCATTTTCCGGAATACAATCAATATATGAGGGGATGTTTGAGTCCCTCGTCGCTCCAGAACCCATCTCTGTCAAACATGTACTCCTCCCCAGTGCTGATCCTTCTGAAAATCAAATGTTGATCCACCAGACTTTTGTTCATATTCCAGAAATGGGATCCTGCATGAGTAAATTAAGTTAATTTTTTATATACATATATGGTATCGTATTGTACCTTGGTTTTTGCACTTAATGTATTCGAGATCGTTGACATTGACGACTGACGAGCTGATGCAACCTCCGAATCCCACTTTTTGGATAATTATGCTTTCGATGTGAGGTAATACATCCATTCGAATCACCAATTTTTTACTTATGTCATGCACGCCAGTCTGAAAATATATGAAAAATCAATATTAAAATTTTGTATTCATATTTCAAAATATAATGTGAATAATTCTATTTCATAATATATATCATTTGATATTTTGTATTACCTTAAACCATCCGAAGTAGTGACACAGTGCCGTCAGCACAAACACCATGGGATAAGTGACAGTCACACAATACGCAGGGAACAAGGCTACTTCCGCAGCCCTCATGAGTTTAATATACCTGGAAGCATGGATGCTCTGGTACAGAAACACGCTATTCTCGTGCACCTTGGGAGGCACTATATAATCACTGTGTAGTTATGTTTTTTTATTGGCGATCAGATTGGAGACGAAGGTGAGGACAGTATTATTATTGAATCTATAGACATTATTTTACAGATTTAAAGTGCAATTTAACTTGTGTTGCTAAAATGCATATTGTGGTATTTTGGATATATATTTTTTGGTTAAGGAAAGAGAAGAGTGGTCCATACGGTGGGTAGTTCATCAGGTTCGAGAACGAGAGAGGATCGGAAGCGACGGGTGGTTTGTTGAGATACTCGAGGTGCCAGGGCGGAGTGACTGCCTTGGGCGGAGTGGATGGTTTTTCGTGATGAGATGCAGAGAAAGCATATCTTACTCCCTGCATCTTAAATAGTGTTTTATTAATAATGGTGAGCATTTGGTGGTTGATCCCAAAATATATCTGAGGACGTAATAGTTATTTATGTATCAATTAAGTATTATTATATCTTTATAAATCTAAAAAATACATGCAATGCATCATTATGGTATCTTAATATAATTGTTTGTCTTTTCATTTAGGAAATGTCATTTTTTTATATTATTGTTTTTGTCATTCATTGGTACTGATTTTTGATATTAAAAATTGTTTTTATTTAAACCGTTAAGATTAAAAAGAGATATAGCAAAATATATATTTTAATTTTTGTGTATTTATTAAAAAAATATGGCTTCTACAGATTGTCGAAAAGAAGTAACTGCGCTGACCAGTCGTATCGAGTCCTTGGAGAGATAACTCTCCGGCCTGAAGCAAGAAGCAGAAATATCCAATTCAGAACTCAACTAATATAAAGATAGATAACTCAAACTCAAACGGGCGAATGAGACCCTCATGAAAGCCATCACCTAGGGCAAACCACCTGTAACCCAATATTATCTCTATATATCTAAAAACAAAATATTTTTTATATCTTTTTGTAACCTGTGATTTTAGAGTGCATTGCTCACTGAATTCAAGATATTGGTCGAGAGATACGGGGGGAGCACCCGGGAGAAGCAGTTGGAGACTGAATTGGAGAGACTTCGCAACGAGAGGGAACAGCAGGTGGAGCTCCGAGCCAAGGCCATCATTCAGGATTCTGAATTCGCCCACGATAAACCTTGTCCTCGCTGTGGAGCCCTGCAAACCCGCAATAACGAATTGTAAGTTTAACTCTCAAAAAACTAGCACCGAACCAAAAGCTGTCAAGAATAGGTTCGCAGATTGACATTGGAATTAAATTCTCGCATTTCGTAACTTGGATTCAGAGACAAGAAGATCTCTGATATAGAGTCCTAAGCCAGAAGGCAAAATTAAAAATATCAACGTGAACTCGAAAAGATGAAAGAGTTTAAAAGCAAGGAGCAAGACTTCGAGCAAATCACCAAAATTGAGATTGAGTGGAGAGAGAGATTAGAGAATCTCAATAGAGCCAAAGAAGAGGAGTTGGAAGATCTTAAACTACAGATGCAGGAAGGCTACCAGAAAATCCTTGACCAAGAAATCGCCAAATTTGCCAACAACTACGAGCAGAACTACGAAGCAAAGCTGCAGAGGCAGGCGCAGAACTATGAACGCGAGATCTAAGGACTGAGGTAAGCACGTGACAAGTCCCCCAACACCCAATATCAAAAGAGAGAGAGTCTTAACGGGCAAGAATCACGATGGAACGGCAAGAAAAGTCCGATTAAATACACGAGTAAATTTCCCCTAGAGCCAGTTGTGGAAAATTCGTACTGCAAACAGGCCTTTTCTCGGATGGTGAATGAGCCCGATGAAAATATGTGGAGTCAGGCCAAGGACCACCAGATGAAAGGAGAGATCAAGGGAATCATCAATGACTTGGCAAAAAGACAGTCGAACGGGTCAAATGGGAGCAATTTAAATATGTCGACGCTTCAAACAGAACAATCTGAGTACTGTAACTTTTCCATTAAAGATAGTATCAATCGGCCTAATAATCTCCTTGCGAGTCATTTGAGATTGAAAAAGAAATTGTGATGATAGTCTATTATATTTTTTAAAAAAAGTAAAAAAGAGTTTTCAGTACGTACTTAAATGAATGTATTTAAAGACATATTGAATAGGCGTTTTGGAAATGAATTAAATGGAGTTGAATTAAATGAGTTGTTTGATAGATTCATGGAAAATTGAAAAAAGCAAATCATTTCAAATGTTAATATAGATAATGTTTCGACGTAGAGATGAAAGGGAAACTCATAATAATAGATTCGCTGGAAAATACATATCCAAATATCAATTCATAAAACCAAAAGGGTGATTGTTCGAGTGTTCTTCGTCATGGTCAAGCCACCATCCATGTCTCACTTTTTCATTGTGCTCCTATACCTGAAAGGGCCCTCCGTCCCTTCTTTCCCCTTCATCATCTTCATCAAACATATTACTCGTGCGCTCCAGGTTCCCCAGCGGGATTTGCTCTTCCGAATCCGTTGTTATAAATAAGAGTCTCTGGGCTACAGACGTGGTGGTTTCGTCGATCGATTGAGCCGTAACTTTGGTCTTGGCGCTTGACTGGATCTTGTTGGACTGGGCTCTTCTGAAAGCCTTGTGCGCAGTCGAGTAGTGCTTATTGATCTGGTAAGTCGGTGGCGACGGCTACTCCTCTTCAATCATGCTCCTTTGAATTTGTATTTATTGAGTATCCACGATCTTCTTCATAGTCAGGATTGTCGACTGGTGGGATGTTGGTTTCGGTAGATCCTTGACAACTTTCTGTAGATATATTTTTTATTGGTGAGTTTAAATGAAGTTAGTATTGAACAATGATAAATAAATACCTAGATGTATTATCGTATATTTTCTGAATTTCCCATCGGAACAATGATGTCGGGAAAGAGTGTGGAAAGCTTGACAGATAAGCATGTGCCATTGGCTGAGAGGGTGCTAATGGGATTGTTGGACATGAGGTCGGGATGGTGTTGTTTGCGGCTCATCAATTGTCTGAGTGTATTGGCGGACTGGTGATAAGCAAATCTTAAAATATATTTATGTATATTATTATGTATTTCTTATATTATATTTAAAGAGATAAAAGAAGGAGGGATTAGATTGTGATTTTTTAATTTTTTAGTATTAAAAACTTTATATATTTATTAGTGTAATTAAAATTAACCATAAAGTTTTATTTCTAAATCTACAAAATTAAAAAAATATATATTATTAGTATTTGATAATTAAATCTTTCGAATTTTGTTGAAAATATAGAAAAAATATATTTAAATTAATATTCATTTAAAAATGCTATCGTAAGTTTGCAAAGGCAACTTATTCTTGCTTCCGCTATTCCTCCTTTCTGTAAAACTAAGTAAATACATTATCGAGTTAATCGACGCTCCGTTTCATTTACTCGTTCCAGTAAATCATCTCCTTTTTTATACTTTCTTGGATTTTCCATCGAAGACCTATCAACTGGTTTTTACATTTGAGAGTTCCTTTCGAGGTAACCAAAGGATTATGAAGTTTGTTTGTTTGTTTAAAATTCCAGAATTTGATGTTTAACATCGCAGTGGCCAAAGCAAATTATACTGACAAGCTCAAGCATCGAATGGCCGAAAGAGTAAGTGTACGATTAACCATAATTTAGAAATGTGGCTAGTGACAATATTGGTTCTAGTGTTCTTTTTATTTTTCATTAAAGGAGTTCACCTAAGAAGACTATTTTATGAATCCTAATAAACTTTCTTAAAAATTGAATACTACTAATTAATATTATTTTATGATAATTTGAAAATCTATATTTTTTTTTAGTGATTTATTTAGATAAAAAAATTGTTTCTAGTTTCCTCTCTGAGAAATATGAAGATGAACATAATAAACTTCATAGAAATTGAAGGTTGCCATTGTATGACAATCATCAAGTGAGTTCTTTCAATACAAAATAAAAAAGAACACTAGAACCAATATTATCACTAGCCACATTTTCTCAACCCTCTTTATTTTAGCACTTGGTCTTCCTACTCCTTCTTTCTCTTCTGTGTTGAGCAGCATTGTTATCTCTTGCTATTACGATGTCGATGGTGAAGAGGGCTTAATATCAAAGTACTTAATAAACTTGCTAACGAATGAGGTAATAGACCATCGACTCTTACTTCTTGCTTAGGCAATGAGTTTCTCAATACGAACTTTATGCTTCCGCTAAATTTTGTTTCAATTCACTAAATCATTGAAGATGCATCAAGTAATTTATTTCTAGGCTACACAAAATTGAGAAAATTTACTCCAAATTGTTTTTGCTGCAACAATGAGAAGGTTTTTTCAATTGTATTATAATAGTATTTTTTTTTTAATTTATATTAATATTTGATGGGTGATTATTAGCTATGATTTTTATTATTTTTAAAT
This sequence comes from Halesus radiatus, assembly GCA_022606495.2. Lineage (NCBI taxonomy): Eukaryota > Metazoa > Arthropoda > Insecta > Trichoptera > Limnephilidae > Halesus > Halesus radiatus. Next base: position 4,721 of record JAHDVE020009215.1, on the reverse strand, counting down.
ATAAAACATTTACAACGACCAATCAGTAGGCCTTTTAAATCTACATAAAAGATACAATTTTTTTTACTATAGTTAATTAAAAAACACAGTCTTTGTTTTCCAAAACTTATACCAATGTGATTGACAATAAAAATAATACAAAAATTCTAAGATTTTATTTCGAATACATCAAAAAGATTTTAAAATTTATATGCTATCTATATATTTCCAACCGTATCCTTGGAGTAATATATACTAGTTTTAATCTATATTCCAATAAACAATATTTTTTAAATTTAAAATCAAGGCTTGAGTCTCAAATAACAATACGTTTCAGTAAATTAAACACAACTTACACCTAAACATGGGAAATACTTGTGGAGGAGAAAATGTTCTCGATGCAGAATTCGATAAATTCACTGTACCTATTGTTTACCTAAATCATTATCATTGCTTTTTAACATCGAAAATATTCATTTTGTTCTTATTCTAACAACTTTTAGCATTTACAAAGCCAATAACAAGGTGAATCGAAACCAACCCTAAGCATAGGAACGAATACCACACACTTCTCAACGCCCAATACTAGAGATGGGCATGGTCCTGCTCCGAGCGAAGGAGTGTACGTCAGCGCACCTTCTCTCGTTCCTGCCGTAGCAAATCACATGAATCTCATAGGTATATTCCTCTAAAAATAATTTCCATTTTTTAAATCTTATTTTGTTATGTTCCCAGACGATTCGAGAGCAAGTAATAATCTAAGAGGACTAGAACTTCATAAACCTTTTAAGTTCAGCAAAAGAGATGTTATCTATGAAGGAGAATGGAGGGTATTCAAATAAAAAAAAAAAATAACCATTATTCTCAAGCTTGGCTTCAATATTTCTTTTATTAATTATCAACATTTTTTAGAACCATAAACCACATGGATTCGGTAAGAACTACTACCCTGATGATAGCTTGTATATTGGAGATTTCATCGAAGGAGTTCCTAACGGTCATGGAAAATTCTTCCGACCCAACGGAGATTATTATGAAGGGGAAATCAAATCAGGTAGGGCAAACGGTTCAGGAATTTTCAAAAGTACTGACTATACTTACCGAGGTGCTTTTAGAGACGACAAACCCCACGGAAAAGGAGAATAAACTGGCTCAACTTACAACTTCCGGGGAGAGTTTGAACGAGGTGCAAAGTCGAGAGGAACCATGACCTGGGAAACGAATGTATATGAGGGTGAGTTCGAAAACGATCAGTTCGAAGGCAATGGGAAGCTGACTTCTAATGAAGGAACGTATACTGGAAACTTCAAATAAGGGAAGAAACACGGGCAAGGGGAACACAAGTGGAAAGACGGGGCAATTTACAATGGGGAATATATCAATGACCTTAAGTCTGGCTACGGGAAGTATACTTCATCAGATGGGAAATATGAATATTTGGGCTATTGGAGCCAGGGAGTGCAGCACGGGGGAGGGGCGTGCAAAATAAAGGGTGATTAAGTGAGAGGCAAATGGCACAACGGTACCATTGTCGAAACTCATTGAGATTTGAAATCATTCATATATACATATATATATTCCATAAATACTTGACATCCTTGGAGATAACTGAATAGATTTCTGATTTATCAGTTTCTTCAATATTGAAATGAGTATTTATTGGTTTAAATTATTATTTTTTATTTTTTATTTTTTATTTTTTATTCTAATATTAGAATAAAAACTCCTAAATATAGATATAGATATAATATTTTTCCTTAAAGCATCCCAAAATAATCACATTAGTCGCACTTTTTCTAAAAATCAGAAATAGCGTTTATTAGTTAGTCGTTCTTGACTTTGCTTACACTTTTATCTTTCCACTACTTTTTATACCTCTCTATTGATTGCTTTATCCTGGTTAGCAACTACATGATTGTTTTGAACGTGATGCTTGTTGGCTGCAGTCGTTAAGTTATTTCCTAATTTGTTGGTCAATTATCTGTTGGTGCATGTTTTGGGATGATTCGTTCTGGTTGCCTTGGGAGACCAACCCCCGTTGCTGTTTCCTGCGGCTGCGTCGTTGGCAAGCCTGAGTTGCTGTTTGAGGTTCTATTTGAGTGTTTCAGCCAATATTATTTTGTTCTCCTCTTTGAACTCTTTCGCCCGCGACTTCTCCGCTGATTTATTGAGGATCATGAGTGCCTAGAATTTTTCGTAGATGGTCATACCGCCAGAATTTACCTTACTGGCTTCATCCTTATTGCCTGCTATTTTAGAGTTACTACTACTGCTATTAATTGCTTCTTTACGGTAGTGGTGGGGAGGACTCAGCCATTCGTGCTCCAATATCTGTTCAGCTGTGATCCTCTCTTCAGGGTTGATCGTGAGCATCATTGCGATCAAATTTGTGGCTGACCGGGATACAACTCCTTCGAGCCTCGGGTACTCGGAATTCGCGATCTTTCGGTAGAGCTACTTGTCGGTTTGTCCTTTGAAAGGAAAGTCTCCTGTGAGGATGACGTAAAGTAACACGCCTAGTGCCCATACATCTGCAGGTTCGCCTCTGTACTCGCTCTTCAACACTATTTCTGGAGACATGTAGCTCGGAGTGCCACAGAAGAGTTTTACTTTTTCGTCCTCTTGGATGCAAGTTGAGAAGCCAAAGTCAATGAGTGTTGGATTGAGACTCTCGTCGAGCAGAATATTTTAGAGTTTGATGTCTCGATGGGCCATATTCAAACCGTGCAGGTATTTCAATGCTTCTACAAGTCCACGAAATATCCTTCTTGCATCTTTTTCGGTCGCCCTTGAGTCGGTCTGACTCTTCAAGAAGCTATTTAGGGAGATGCCTGGGATAAACTCCATTATGATGTTTACGTGGTTGTTGGTCTCAATAACATCGTAGATCTTCATAATATTGCTGTGGTTGAGTCGCTGTAGGATTTTAATTTATCTGCGGACTGACCTTTTTCTTGGAGGCTATTTGATCTTCTTCTTTTCATAGATTTTTATCGCTACTTTTTGATTCGTGGGTTTGTATAGAGCTAAAGATGTTCAAACAAAAAAAGATGTAAGATTTATTTTTTATGGTTTTTAAAATTAATTATAAAACATTGATTATTAAGAATATTACCTGTTCGAACTGAAGCATATGCTCCCTCTCCGATCTGTTTGCCCACATGGAACTCAGACTTGAATTTTGTCGTCTTATCGATGGTTAGGTCCTCTTCGATCTTTATTAGCCCTATCTCCGTGAGCCCCGACAATAGTTTATCATGAGAGGGCTCGTCAATGCCGAGCTCTAAGAATTTGACTGACTCCGCTAGATCCTTTTTTTAGTTTATGATATAATTTCCAGCACTGCCATAAGCCTTATCATGGTATTGAGTCTTTTGGATTGGTTAAGCGTTTAGGTCCTTAAAATCGATCCTCATGGTCTCCATCTTTCGGCTGCAGAAATCATTATCTGTTTCCGTCTTCAGTTCTCTCTTTCGAGGGTGTTTCAAACTTGACTCCAAGTCACATGTTGTCTTTTTCTTAAGTATCTTCGAAGTCATGGTATATTCTATGTTTTGGTTCTCCTTCCCCTTAGCTTCTGACTTCTTTTTTCTGGGAGCTTCGTTGAACAGCTTTTCGATGTCATCTTCAGTCATCATGTTCGCCACTTTTTTATTTCCATTGGTATTATTTCCACCGATTATTTCTAGTTGATGATGCTTTTTTAAAGAAGACTCGAGGTTCGGGTGATGTTGGTGATTATTGTTCACATTACCATTTGAGTTTAGGTTGATCGCCCTCAAAACATTCGTCACATCTGCAGTCAGACAATAGTTATTGTTCGAATTAGTATTGGCTGGTGCCTTCTTGTGGAGGCCCAAAAGCAATTCGGACCCTTTCATCGTCGCCGAAAAGTCGTCAGGAGATCGTTTAGACTGTACGGGCATATTCGCTGATCGCTTGTTAAGATTATTGCTATGCACGATTGATTCAACCTGGTATTTCATTTGCTTCCTTTGATCCTGGAGAGCTTGGCTAGAAACATTATTATCTAACAAGTTTTGGTTATCGGCGTGGCGGTTGCTCGATGACTTCTTCCTCACCGGCTATTTACTCGACGATGTAGGAGGCGGTGCATAGAGGATACCGTTTGTGCCTTTGGAGGCTGAAATAGATTTTTCCTTGCGGAAATTCTGGTGCTGATCGTTGAGGTTGTGACGGCTGTATTTGTTTCCTGAAGTGATGTCTTCCAACAGTGTTTTATGAGCTGGGTTGGTAGGGTTGTAAAGCCGAGTTTCACGCGTCAGCATTTATAATGATTTTACAACTTAAAGTAATAAAAAAATGATAATAAAAATATTAAAAATTATTTAACGAATATATTTAGTGCGCATCTATATATATACATATATCTATATTTTTATAATGAAGGATTTATTTAATGTATGATTATTAAATTAAATATCTCTATAATTATCTGTCGTTAATTATTTATGATGTATATAAGCTTTTAATTATATGTATTCCTTAATAAAACTTTATATCCTTCATTTCTTTATATTCAATACTTAATATTTCCAGATCCCAGGTGAAATGGATTTTGTACTTACCAAACAACTGGATAGATAATAAAGACATTTGTAATGAATCGATATTTTATTGAATGTATTCTCAATTTAAAACCAATACTAACAATAAGCATCCATATGTATCATTATTAGATCCGTGTAATAATTTAAAAAAATAACATTTTGATAGTAATG
>JAHDVE020009214.1:0-79096 GCA_022606495.2 Halesus radiatus | reverse complement strand
GTAGGAGTTGGAGTAGGAGTTGGAGTAGGAGTTGGAGTAGGAGTTGGAGTAGGAGTTGGAGAAGGGGTAGGAGGTTGAGTATAAATATTTTTCCAAATATTCGTTTTAAAAATTATTTCCAACACACACACTTCTTGCTTCATCCACATTACAACACATATTCTAAATACACAAACCAATTGCAGCACTGCAATAGGCAAAACCTAGTTATTCTGATTGCTCTATTTTTTTTAGAATTTGTAATGGGTTCTGTTCTCTGTCGTTACACAAGTAAAGTATTGTTGAACAGTAGTTAAAACGTGGAGCAATAATAGAGTTGTAAATTGTAAGTGTCTTTTTTCTGGACATTTTTGAACGTATCCTTCCCAAAAAAAGAAATCTTCTTCCCAATTTTCTTTTTGATATATTCAGTTTGTTTATTAAAATTAAGTTTTGTATCTAATATAACTCCTAAGTAATTCATATCATTTACGTTTTCAATAATTTCATCATCAATTTTCATTTTGCTTTGGCTGCATGTCTTCTTATGTCCAATTATCATATATTTTGTCTTTTTGTATTCAATTTTAGTTTGTTTATTTTTAGCCATCTTGATACAATTTCTAGTTCATTATTCAAAATATTGATTGGTTCCTCATAATTATCTAAAATTATGTATATGGGTGTATCATCAGCAAATAATCGAACATTGCACTTTGAAAATATTTTTACCATGTCAATTATATAAATAATGAACATTAAAGGTCCGAGGACTGATCCCTGCGGTACTCCTAAATTATTCTCCATTGGTTTTTAGAAAAAAAATAAAAGCTCAACCTTATTCTTGTTAGAATAAACAATATAATGTAGCCCGAGCGCTGATGCCACGACTGAGTTACGAATCCCTATATTATGACGTATAATAAATTTCATGTATCTGTGATCGAACGATCAACCCGGATCAGTAGTGATCTGCGAGCTGTAAGACCCGTTGATTCAACAAGATCACACGGATCGCGGCTCACCGGATCTCGCAGATCACTCGTTCGCAAAGATTTGCGAACCGCGAAGATCCGGATCGTTCAATCCGTAACCACTGAACCACTCACTTCTAGTGTACAGTAGATCAAAAATGAAGGCGCTGTGATCGATTTATGACAACACCGAGATGGCTATAAGGAAAATGAAGGTAACGATGTTATATGGTATAAGTGCATCCTTTTACTTTAACCAAATGGTGATTAGAAATAAGGAACTCCAGTCCAATTATTATTATTTTTAATCAAAAATGACATTCAAACAAAAATACCAGTATATTTCGTTTTCTTTTCATTTTTAAAATAATAATTTTTAAAGTTTCAACTTTTCCAAAACGCTCCAAATCTATGGCCGGTTGGTTTTGATCAGTTTTGAGGTTAAAATGTCAAATGTCAAGACAAGGATGAACTTTACAGTACATAATTTTATATTCTATTCATAGTAAACCACAATTAAACATAAGTAATAACATTATGTGCCTTTTTAGAAACTTTAACACGAAGAATAATAATAGTATTGAGCATTAACACTATCAAAATATCCATATTGACAATTGGTTTGCTCATGAATACTCTAATTTCTGTTATAATTAAAAGTTTATTTATGTATTTTGAGGAACAATTATAGAGCTTAAAGTCACCCAAATTAAATATAATGTCTTCAAACGATCGGTATTCACTTTGTGGTGTCTTTATAAATAAACGAATTAATATTTTGTATTCACCACTTTACTAATATACACATATTAACACTTTGAAATATGAACAATTTAAAAAGCAAATTAATTCCCTGAACTTAGATAATGATATATTGTACCCCTAATAATGTACTATCTAGCATAGAAATTACTATTTGGTTAATTATTATTATTAGTCTAAAAGTGTTTTGTTGATTTACGTTTGTATTTATTTAATAAGTATTTAATTTTAATTTCATATCACCTTCTCTAACTATGTATTCATTTTATCTTATGTTTGTAAATACTCCTTCCATAACCACGAGCTACTGGACCTCAACTTATGGAGAGTAGAATAATAATAAGAATAAAAATCATGTATATCATGTATTATGTTATAATTTTGTAATAAATAAATAAAAAATAAATATCTACATGGTTCGAAGCGACGTTTTCTTCATCAGGAATATATAGAATAATAAATAATAATATTAATAATAATTAACCCGCGACCTCCGGATTCGTAGCAGAGGATCGTAACCATAGTTTCATCGAAGCCAGAGTAAAGTTAGCCTCTAATAAGCTGGCCGTATTGTAAAAATCGCCAGTGTGCCCCATTGTAGAATTTGGCAGCCATCTGGTCGGGAGCCCCAAATTATCTGAAAAAACTCTTGTGCAGAAACGAGCGGTCCGTTTGATAGATTCTCCTATCTTAACAAACGGATTGCAATATTTGGAGCACAGACAGAATGGTGCGTCATTGGTCTTTTCGACACCGGTCCACAGTCGAGAAACACGCCAAATTGCGTGCCCAACATTTGTACACGGTTGACATTTGTAGCATGATAACGGCTCGCTTCTACGACTCGTTCTTGTGTTCATAGCCGGATGTGGAATGATTTTCCGGCCTCTCTGTTTCCCCCTCCTAAAACATAAGTTTCTTCAAGACCCGGGTTAAGAGGAACGGCTGCGCGGTCTGTTTCATACAAAACTTAATTTTGGATTTGAGGTCAAAAGTACTCACATAAACCTAATGACTAATGACATATTTTTAAAATGAAAGTTTTAGTAAATATCTAGTACGCATGGGAAGTATTTTATTTATGTTTGTTTTGCATTATGAAATTATGAATTGATTTTTGGCGATTTTAGAGGCATCTTTAACAATTATTTGGGGGCTAACAAAAATAAGTTTTATCCTATCTGATTTGAAAATATAATGAAATATAAAAATAAGCATTATGGTGGACTAAATTAAATTAAAAACCCCAATTTACGTCGGAACACAACTTTTGCCATACATAATTTAAAATATCGACCCGAAAAAACCTTTTTTCTTAAATGTTCTGTTTTGGTATTTTTATTTACGCAATCATTAAAAAAAAAATTAAATACAATAAACCCGCAAATCATTTTCCTCTAACATGATGAATTTTTTTTTTCATGGCATCTACTAGTACTTCATAATTTAAAACAAAAATAAATAAAATACTTCTCACACGTACTAGATATTTACTAAACCTTTAATTAAAAAAATGTATCCTTCAGTTTGGATGGGTATTTTGGTCTCAAATCCAAAATTAAGTTATGTATGAAACAGGCAGCGCAGCCGTTCCTCTTAACTCCTTCCTATCCGGCATCTCCAAAGATGACATCTTGAGGAAAATTATTTACCTCAGGGCCTTCTGTGTGGAGTACCTGTAAAAAAAAACCACTCAACCACGGAGGACGTCTGCGAGCGAGCTGAACAATGTTTTAGATTTGAAAGAGCGAGAGTGGTGGACCGGCAGATTACCGCCGTTTACCGTCCGGCTTTTCTTCTTTCGGTGCCGTTTTTTTTTTTTATAGATATTTATTATTTATAATTAACAACACTGTTTGCATGGTAATACTAGAAGGTATGTAAATACTGATTTTTTTATTTATTTATATCCCTAATTGAGAAATTCTCGTGTTTAGAGAGGTAGTACTATTATGGTTTGTTATACATACAAATTCGGGTCGATTCACAAGATCTTCATTACAACTCACATTCCACCAAACTGCAACTAAAATAACTTTTAGACAAAGAAATTCGCGATATTTCTCTATGTAAGTATTAGAATCCTCCCTTTAGTAATAAAAAAACCATTAATAATTCCCGTGTTCATAATCCATAAATTAAGACTTCAAAAGAAATATGAAGTTATGGATTATGGACACGAGAAGGAAGAATATAGATATGATGTTTCAACCGAACAGAGTTTTCTCCTAGATTTTAGAATTTTTATTAATTTATTGCATTATAATTTTTCTCTAATAATATTTTAACATAATTATGAAAACTCACATAAAACATGTTTAACAAACATACAAAAAACTTGACCTAATTTATAATCCATACGTAAAATCATGTACAATATGACCTTAGAACGGGGTACCCCAGAAAGGTTACATTTTTTGCAACTTTTGTAAAACATTATGAGATAAATAAAATAAATTAATTGATTAATTTCAAGATTACTACCACGAACATAATATTCTGGTGGCTATACACTAATTGTAAAAAAAATAAATTAAAATAAAATTTTTAGAAATAAAATATATGTACTTAAACGTATATATACAATTTTTCCAAGTGAACTTATAATATTCACCCAAAATCAGTTTCTTTTAAAGTGTATTTTAAGTTTTTTCTAAAAAATATCCTAATTTTTTTCACCTTGTATTTCTTTAGGAAGTTAGTTAAAACATTTTATTACTGAATATGTGTAATGGTGTTGAGCTATTGTTGAATTAAGTTTAGGGATTATTATTTGTCTTGTGGTTCTCGGCCTCCTGCTCAACGACTCTAATTTTAGATTTTCTTTATGCATTTGAAGTAATGAGTTTTGTTGGTATTTTATATGGGAATCTAAAACATTAAATTCATAGAATAACTCACGGGTTGAATAATCAGACGTTTTTTTAGAATTATGTCTTCTTTGGACTATTTTCAATGGGGCTAAGTTTGTTTTAAAAGATCCTCCCCAGTGTATTGACAATATACGCAGGGTAGCACACCTACCGGCACCGGCCCGGTATATTGCCATACAAATTAGCACCGGCCGAAGAAAACCGGCGGTAGCCTGCCACAGCTGGGAATACAACTTACAACTCAACAACCGCTTTATCCGTTCATCCTCCCACATAATTACATACATACTGTTTTTAAATACTTGGGTGCATCTATGGAATCTACGGTATTGGCATAATATCATATTGTATTGTATAAACTTACAGGTGCAACTGGTGTCACAACACACAACTAGGTTCTTCATAAAAAAGTCATGGGTCATGGGTATCGATTTCTCGTTCAGACTTACGGACGATACGCTATTTGTACGCATTTGTGAATTTTATATTCTACTAAATGTTTTGCCGCCTTTATTCTTTCGCTGTGGTTGGCTGAGTTCGAAAGATTCTCAATCCGTGTTTTTTACTGTGATTTATGACATGACATCATTAATAAATAAAAGTAAAAAGAGAAACTGCGTTCATTAAACAATAGGTAATTTAATAAGAATAAGGAACTCCAGTGAAAAATATATATTCCTATAGATCAGCAAACGCGGATTCTTAATATATTACTTTTATTATATATAATTATATGTAGAACTTAAAATCGTTATTTAAAAGTGAATAAAAAATCATCTAATCAAAACACCTTGTTATGTTGGTACCATTGCATTTGGAACATCTAACGTCATGTGTGCGCATTCTGTTTTTGGATTAGATTGAACTTTTTATTTTCCAATTTGTTTTATATTTTAAGTATCTATTTTTTTAGTTTTGGCGAAATTTAAACTTAATTTGGGTGACTTTTCTATAATTCTTGTTCAAAATAAAAATAAATATATATTATTTAAGAAAGAAATTAGAAAGTTCATGAGCAAAAACAATTATCAATACGGAAATTATGATAATATTAATGCTCAATACTATTATTATTCTTTGAGTTAAACTTTATATATAGGTAGATAATTTTATTACTTATGTTTAGTTATAATTTACTATGAATAGAATATAAAATTATTAATGGTAAAGCTCATCCTTGTTTGGACATTTGACATTCTAACCTCAAAACTGATCAAAACCAACCGGCCATAGATTTGGATCGTTTTGGTGGGCTTTGAAAAATTAAAACTTTGATATTTATTTTAACTATGATAACTAACTTTAGAAAAAAAAACTAAATATTCTGGAATTTAAGTTTGAACGTCATTATTAGCAGAGATTCATATTTACTGTGATCTCAGTTTGTAGTTTCGGTTTACTTCATTTTCTCACCTTTACCCGAAAATATTCGAATATGGGGAATAATCCCAAATTCAAATAATTTAATTATATTTAATAAATTTACTATTGTGACAGCTGTCTGGGCCTTTAAAGCTATTTTAAATCTGTAGTTAGGCCACATTGAGACGACTTACTTATGTGGTTTTATTTACCACCCACCCAATTTTAATATTTATGGTGTTTGAAATGATTCATTAATATTTTCGGTGAAAACCGATTTACTCAGAAAAAAATTGTTATAATTAAAAAAAAAATCTTTGAGGTAGTTAGAATAAAAATAATTTTAAACTATTGCGCTAGATAGACGCTATTATGAAACATCAATTAAAAATGGATTTACCAAAATAAAATCAATAGTCATCGCAACACTAACAGTTGTACTACTTTAAACGAACACTCTCTTTTGAACTTATACCAAATGTGTTTTTATTTGTTTAGTTATATGAAACACATATTATTTAACAATAAAATTTGTAAAAAAGCTTTGACTGCCAACTAGGAACAAATCCGGTTTTAGGACAGTCAAATTGACAAGTTTAGTTCATATTATGTGCCATAATACAAAAATAGAAGGGAAAAAAGCTAGTATCGACATAGTATGGTAATATGATATATATAGAAAATAAGTATAATAATTAAGTATAAAGCGATTATGTATATGTGTTTGATAGATACTGGTTGGTGCTATGAGGAAAAAAAAGAGTTTAAAATTGAGTACCAAAAAAATATAATATTATAGAGTAATATTGATAAGATTGAGTTACGTATCACGCAGCTTTATGACCCATTATGTTTCTACTTAATTTTCTTGTGTGTGTGTGTGTTTTTTAATCTAATTCACCTAGTAGATTAGCTATACCTAGTAGGTTAGCTGTAGCTAGTATGTTAGCTATAGCTAGTAGGTTAATTATAGCTAGTAGGTTAGCTACAGCTAGTAGGTTAGCTATACCTAGTAGGTTAGCTATAGCTAGTAGGTTAGCTATACCTAGTAGGTTAGCTATAGCTAGTAGGTTAGCTATAGCTAGTAGGTTAGCTATAGCTAGTTGATTAGCTATGGCTAGTAGGTTATCTATAGCTAGTAGGTTAGCTACAGCTAGTAGGTTAACTACACCTAGTAGGTTAGCTATAGCTAGTATGTTAGCTATCGCTAGTAGGTTAGCTATAGCTAGTAGGTTAGCTACAGCTAGTAGGTTAGCTACAGCTAGTAGGTTAGCTATAGCTAGTAGGTTAGCTATAGCTAGTGAATTAGCTATAGCTAGTAGATTAGCTATAGCTAGTAGGTTAGCTATAGCTAGTAGGTTAGCTATACCTAGTAGGTTAGCTAGTAGGTTAGCTATAGCTAGTAGGTTAGCTATAGCTAGTTGATTAGCTATGGCTAGTAGGTTAGCTATAGCTAGTAGGTTAGCTACAGCTAGTAGGTTAACTACACCTAGTAGGTTAGCTATAGCTAGTAGGTTAGCTACAGCTAGTAGGTTAGCTACAGCTAGTAGGTTAGCTATAGCTAGTAGGTTAGCTATAGCTAGTGAATTAGCTATAGCTAGTAGATTAGCTATAGCTAGTAGGTTAGCTATAGCTAGTAGGTTAGCTACAAGAAATGAGAAAAATCTAAAAGTTTACCCACTTTAAACATCCCCTTTTAGTAATTTATTAAAATTGTACCTGCAAAATTAAATATTTTTGTACCTGAATTTCGAAATTTCAATGTTCGAACAAAATGTGGATGAGAAAAGGATAAGATGGAAAAGAAGTCCTAGTACTTCCCAACCATCTTATTTCCTCTCTTATCCCCTTTCCCACTTCCTTGAGCCTCAGAACATCGGTACTCCAAATTGGAAATGCTTTAGCCCCACTGGCTCTGGCCAGTTGGGACTGTTGTGCGGTTATCAGTCAGAAAAAAAACATGAAAAAACCCTCCTGTTCTAAAACGAGAGTACCTAGTGCGTTATCCACGAATTTATTGCGTTAACGAAAGCAACAGGTGGCGGACAAAGAAAAAAATCATTTTTGAAAAGTATGTTTCTCTACTTCGTTGATAATCAAAGTCATGTTTACCTAGCAAAAGTAAAGTGGATATTATTGTATATATCGGTGGCAGTGGCATGCAGTCCATAAAGGCTGAAAATCTGTGCCTACCCTAAGGAAAATCAACCATTAAAGAAAATAAAAGAATTTTTAATAAAAATGTATTGTAACAATTATTCTACATTGGTAAGTTGTTTCTATTTGATAAATTTACGCTTTTTAGTACGATAATTAAATGGACATTATTAAATATTTAATGCACAATTCATACCCAAACATGAAAACCTATACACAGCCTACCTTTGGTCATAGATCCATTCACGCCGCTGACCGGCAGGTACCGGTGCCGCGATATGATATACAGCATACATAATAAAAATGGATTACCACGAGTAGAGAGAGAATAAATTGATGGACGTAAAAATCTGTCATAGCGACCTCGAAGCAACTGTAATACCGGGCCTTAGTGTTATCAGTCGTTAGGTTCTACCCTTAGAGTAATAATTACTCTAAGGTTCTACCTTAGAGTACGGGTCTGCGTCGGTGCATCACTATTATGGTGAAGATTGTTGGTGCCTTAGAATAATAGTAATATTATTACTCTAAGGTGAAAAAGAAAGCCATTCACAAAGATAATTCTATCGCCATCTGTTTGCTAACAGTTAGCAATGGTAACATGAGAGCGAAAGAGACAGGGATAATTTATGATGCCATAATGAAATTGGTAATTTGTATTCCTATAATTACGCAAGATTGTTGAAAATATAACATATTAATAATGCATTAAAACTCGTTGTTTATTACAATGATACAAATAGTGCAAGGATTGATTAAATATTGGTGAAGGTTATTAATTATTTTATAGTGTAACTTATTAAATATTTGAAATCAAAGTAAAAAATACGAATTCTTTGATAAATACCCGTGAAAACTGATTTAATTTTATTCCTTTGGTACTTCGGTTGAAGCACCCAATTACTGCAAATATAGCTATAGTTTTTTTTGTATTTCACTCAATTCACGCAATTAACTCATTTTATCGGTCTTGTGACCCACAAAAATAAGGAACTCCAGTGAAAAATATGACTTTAAAAATATATTTACATATAGATCAGCAAAACGCCGATTCTGAATTTATAACTTTTATTATGATAATGTTAATGCTCAATACTATAATTATTCCTCGAGTTATGGTTTCTAAGAGGTACATAATGTTATTACTTGTGTTTAGTTTTGGTTTACTATGAATAGAATGTAAAATTATGTGCGGTAAAGTTCATCCTTGTTTTGACATTAGACATTCTAACCTCAAAACTGATCAAAACCGACCGGCCATAGATTTGGAGCGTTTTGACGGCTTTGAAACATTGAACTTGCAACTTAGAACATAACTATGAAAACTTACTTTAGGAAAAAAACGAAATACGAGTATACTGGTATTTAATTTTGAACATCATTATTGAGATTTTTTTTTAAATGGATAATATAGTTCCTTATTCTCTGTTCCTCTTTCTCATATGTTTTTAGAACCGAACATAAAGGGAGAGCTATATTTTGCGAGTATGTCAGCCACTCATATCAATATTATAATGGTCTCTATATATTATTACTCCGAGGCTAGTCCCCATTGCAGATGTACAAAGAGCGCAGAGTTGGCAAGCAGACCGCTAACAACACAAACTTAGGGTTGTTTGTGTTGGTGCATGATATGTAAAAACTTTAGAAAGCGGTGTCCTTGCGAAACTTCACCGAGAAACAGCATTTTGACTTGCTTACGCCTACTTATTGTTAAAATCGATAAAGTTTTTTTGCAGTTGTTTTTTTTAATATTTTTATTTATTTTTATTTTTATTAGAATCACAGACAAAATATTCACATAATATATCATATATATACAAACGGCGTGTAAATATTTCTGATAAACGTGTTTACAACATGTGTGGTGTACGCAATAAAGTTTATGGATTATTTAGTTAAAAAATAAGAATGTTTATTTACGTATCTCACTGAAATTCGGTGCTTGCAAAAACACGACAGTGCAATAACGATATTGTTAGATTGGACGATGACCAAAGACACGAAGAAGTTAAAATGTTGGAGGCAAAATAATGTCACAAAATAAGGTTCAAGGATTTTACACGCTTTAAATTTAATTTTTGCATTTTAATTTAATTTTTGAATTTAAATTTAATTTTTCCATTTTAATTTCATTTTTGAATTTTAATTTAATTTTTACATTTTAATTTTATTTATGAAGACATGAAAAAATCATCAGCGATGGCTTTTTGTATTGAAATTTTAAATGAATTATTGGAATTTGCAAAAAAAAATATCAATGTTGTGATGTTTACTTATTTCATTGTTCAATTCTGACGTTTTTGGTAAGAAATTATAATATCTCGTATTATTCAGGTTTATCATAATACATTCAAACGATCTTTTTTCTTTTGCACTCTAATTAAAAATTAAGATTCATAATAAGTAGCGGTTTTATCTGAAGAGCAATTGCGAAATACCTCATATAAAAAAAATTTAAAAAAACAACACAATCCCCCTGACGACGGTGAAATAATTAACCTAGGCCGAACTTTGTTGAAGTTTGTGCCCAGCGCTAACGAAGGAATGTTTAAAGACACGCGTCCTAGGAAGTTTGACGAGTATCATCGAGATGGCCCCCTATCGGTCATTTTGCTGAACTTTGCACAGTAAGGATACAAGTTAAATGTTGCTATTTTACTTTCTACAGTTAGTAGTAAATATTTGTTAGTTTCTGTTTTCTTGATTCTGCATTTCTATAACCGTTTGCTTTTAACGGAATTTGGAAATCTACTAGTAAAACGAATAAATTATACTGAATGTTTTTGTTTTCGTACTCAAAATTCAATCCCTTTTTAGATAAGATGTTATATTCCAATGTTAAGAAAGTTTCGACAAACGCCGTATTGTCTCTAGTCGCTAGTTATTATAGTACCACTCCCACCAACTTTTTAAATTGTGCGACTATCGCTGTATTCGACGATTTGCCGAAGGACGAGTACATTTTGATAAGATATAATATCTTCTCGTGAATTTCTGATATAACCCCAAAAAAGACCATGAACTCTCATTGCTTACACACCTACGCGAAGATAAAGATAAACGATTCATACTGGTGTTGAGGATTATTTTAGTAGCAAGCAAGATCGCAGCGATTGAGAGCCATTGTGTGCTGTGTGGCAACATTTCATCGCGCCTGTTGCAGGTGCTCGGTCCGCGACCGCCGTGCGGCGTGCACAGCTTGTTCCGCTGTACCACACCAGTACAGTGTACACTGCTACAGTAGGTTCCACTGCCTGCCTGCTGGAATCTTCCGACTCAACCTGCGCAGCACTCAAACCCGGGTAAACCTCTCGACAGAGTGGCCGTCGCGCGCGTCCGCACACCTGTATAATTACAATCAGTCATTTTATCATCATTAGCTCGAACTCAACTCGTGTGAAAGTGTTCCTATTGTTAAAAGTGTGTGCAAGAAGATTCCAATGGACCCTCGGCCGCTCACATCGGCCCGCCGAACGTGAACGGACTCCGGAACATTGTTTTATGCTTGCAAACCATGTGATTTTGCAATTACGTGAACAAAAACAACTTCCACACACCCATACTGAGAAAAATTAAGAAATTACGCATTGGTATGTATTACAATTCATAACACAGAATTCCAATCAAAACTTTTTATTTTTAAAACCCTGTTTTGTTATCATTTGTGCAACAGGTAACCTATTTATAATATCCGTTCAGGTACTCTAACGCAAACAACAATGTCTAAAACACCCACCTATTTATAATCTATTTATAACACCAATTTCGATCAGATTTTAAAGGTTTTTTTTTTTAAAATTGTATAAGTGTTTAGTTTTGTTTTTATTTGTGCAACAGGTAACCAAAATGTTATATATCCGTCCAGTCATACGAGTATAGCTCACATGCAGTGGTTTAAATTTAAAAGTTGATTGGCAACTCTATGAGTGCTCAGCATTTTGAATGAAGTCATCCGAAAGCAAAAAGTTTCATGGGCAAGTTAGAAATTGTACACAATAATACTTATTATTATTATTTTTGTTGTTGTTATTTGTAAATTTAAGTTTACAAAATAACTAATGTAACTTATATACTATATTACATGTAACTAATTATTGTAACTTATACCCATACTGGCTAATGATAACTTAAAAACTATTGGATTTTGTCTTGCGTACCTTAATATGGTTTTTACAGTCTATTTTGAATTTATTCATTGGTGTAATTTTGATTCGGACCGGCAGAGCATTATAACAGTTCAACCCCATATAAAATAAACTGTTTTTGCGTATTGACTTTTCTCTTTTCGGTAGTCTAATTTCCTTACATGTCTGTGAATGTCCATGTTGCAAATAATATTGTTAGAAAACAAGTTGTTTCTTATTTATGTAAAAAATTATTGCGTTCAACGTCACCATTTGTTTAACTGATATCCAATTTAATTCCTTTATCATTTTAGCTACTTTTAAATATCTATTTCGCTTTAGTATTATTCGCATTGCTGTTTTGGAGATTTTGTAAGTTGTTTTATTATCTGTTGTTACACAAGTAAAGTATCGTTGAGCAGTAGTTAAAATGTGGACCAATAATAGATTGTAAATTGTAAGTGTCGTTTTTTTGGAAATTTTTGGAAGAATTCTTCACATAAAAGAAATATTGTTCCCAATTTTCTTTATGGTTCTAGTTAGAATCGAAATAGATTATTTTAATTTTTTTTTTTGTTATTTAATAACATTCAAGATAGTCGATATTAATCTGTGTACCCTGGGGTGTGACATCACGTTTCAACAATTACAAAACAATGTTCGTATGATAAATAGGCACCTACTTCTATGGCCTGCTGCTTGTAAATTATTACTTTCTATGTACCTTGGAGGTGCAATCAGTGAGTAATGTCAATATTGATAGTGAAAATAGAAGTTTCGATCCGATTCTAGTTGTTCCGTATTGGGAACCAAATGACGGTCCTCTTTAGAACGAGGAGAACACCAGATTTTTATTTTTGTTTCTGAAAATTAACAGCAAATCCAAAATTTACATATATGATATATAATTTAAAAAAAAACAATTAATCATGCCAATTATATATTTTCAACTGCTGATGATAAATACTATAAGTAAAGTTTGGCAATATACAGTTTTAAATCAGTGAGCTTAACTATGTCAGTCGGGGAAGGGGAACATAGGAGTGGGATAAAGGTACAAAAAAGAGTAGAAGGAAAGGTGGTTCAAGTTATCAGATATTGAAAGATAGATAGATACTCGTATATAAGTATATGCAACAACGGTTAATAATAATTATGACGTACTAATCTAAGATCACATTTTACAACATATTTTGATAGCAGGCTTAAAGGGTTTAATATTGTACGATTTAAGATAGAAAACTGTATTTAATTATTAATTAAAAACAATAATAATTTCATTTATTTATTGGAACATAAATTGTCTGACTAAATATAATGTACGATATAAAGATGGTGATTAAAAAGAGACCATTTATAAATAGATAATAATATAAGTATAAAAACTAAAAACTTCAATAAAAAAAAAAAAACAAAACAAAAAATTACACAACTAACTAAGAAGATAATAGAAGAACAAAATATAGTAAGAGTATAGTGGTAACATTTTTGATTACATGTAGAACAATGTACCATTAACTATAATACCTACAACAGGACGGAAGGAGAAGCAGGTATAGGAGTTGGATCAGGGAAGGGGAGTGGAAGGATGATAGGAACATTACCGAGCAATTATATGTAATATAATATTATTATGTCGTTTGTAGCGAATGAATTAATCACCCCAAGGACGTTTTGCATTGGTTATTACATAACGTATACCCAACGCGGCTTCGCATGAGGTAGTCTTTTCTAAAATAACTGTATTTTTAGGTAATTGTTGTTTTCAAAGCACTAAATAACATTCCCTATTTATCTAAAGATATATTAATTTATTCATAATTTCAACTTCCCGATGAAAACCAGTCTGAAAAACGGGCAAAGATCTCACCACTCGCCTCCGAAAGGTCATCACCGTTGTGTTAAAATATAAGTACACTTTCATACATCGTCTCATACATTCTCTTCTGTTATTCCGACTCAAGTATTCGATTCACTTGATCGTGTCGTGTCTTCCTCGGGCGTCCCCTGCTTCTTCTTCCATTCACATTCGGGTCATATATTCTCCTTACACTCCTCCCTTCGTTCATTCGCTATACATGCCCAAACCATGTGAGCGTCCCTTTCTTAATCTTGCTCACGCTTACATCTGCCTTGCATTCTTTCTCAAGTTGTTTAATACTTGCTGATATTTTCATATTTTTATAATATTATTTAAATCGATTTTATGTAATTAGAGTCTAGTATCTCTACAACAAAACTGTTATGCTGTTTTCATATTTGAAAAAATATATTTTTTCCAAATCGTGTACATTGATCACAAAATGCATGCACCTATATTGCTCTAAGTTTGCGTTATATTTGTACGATGATAATATTATTTCAAAGTAATCTTAGCATGCATGGCCTGAAAAGTTCCCGGGACATCGATGGCTTAGTACTGTTATCCCCTCCCTACCAAACTTCGCCATTAACTTGTGTATGGTACATTGATCACAACATGCATGCACCTATATTGTTCTATTATTGCGCTACATTTGTATGATGATTGTTATTTATTGTTGTATTATATAATATTGTTGAACCAAACTCCCGCTGACAAGCTAAATGCATGTAATTAATATTATAGAATAAAAAAATATCTATAAATATTTGTACAATTTTAAAGCCAAATATGATGAAAATATTATAAAATAATATTATTTCAAAGTAATCTTAGCATGGCCTGAAAAGTTCCCGGGACATCGATGGCTTAGTACTGTTATCCCCTCCCTACCAAACTTCGCCATTAACTTGTGTACATTGATCAGAACATGCATTCACCTATATTGCTGTAATTTAGCGCTACATTTGTATGGTGATTATTATTTATTGTTGTATTGTATAATATTGTTGAACTAAACTCCCGCTGACAAGCTACTTGCAGTGGATTAGGGGGCACAAGTTCCAATTGTATGTAATTAATACTGTACAATAAAAAAATAAAACTTAGATTGCCATACCTACTCCAAAGATATCACTTCAACTATGTGATAAATTGGCGTATGGAGTACCGGGCTAATTAGGATAATTTTCTTAAAAATGGAGGTATGTCTAATAATTGTGTACACCCGCATTCCTTTCGATCTTATAAAATCCAAAATATTAAGTATTATTTTAATAGATTTAACAAGTATTTATGTTTAATCATTGACGATAATATTAACAACTCCCAAATCGAAACACGAAACCGAAAAGACACAGAAAAGAAAAAGATAACGGTAGCAGCTGGGATTCGAACCCAGGAGAATAAG
Organism: Halesus radiatus; assembly: GCA_022606495.2. Lineage (NCBI taxonomy): Eukaryota > Metazoa > Arthropoda > Insecta > Trichoptera > Limnephilidae > Halesus > Halesus radiatus. Next base: position 63,590 of record JAHDVE020009214.1, on the reverse strand, counting down.
CTTCACCCAAATGTTGCTAATATCCAGAATTAAGCAGAGTTCAATCGGGTCTTAAAAATCAAATCGTTCGAAAAATCCTATCTAATATAAAATATAACTTCATGCACGTAAAAATACAATTTCAGGCCATTTTTTCTTTTGATCCTCGATAGCTCATTTAGTTGCGGTTTTCTCCTCCTTGTTATTCAATGCCCTTAGTATCCAGTGAAAAACCTTGTGTATAGTGTCATATAATATTCTCTTGCTCCGTTGTTATTTGTACCTACTTTATATTTGATTATTTACGAGTACACCCCTTGCTTCTAAATTGTTATAGTATAATAGCTAAAATGTTCATCTAAGTGAGTCTGCTACTCGTGAATATTTTAAATTGCGGTTTCAATTTGCTTGCATAAAATATATATGTTATATTCTAATTATATTAGGTTAAGTTATTTTGTGTAGATTTTCTTGCTATTTTGATATTTGCACTATACATTTGATTATTTATACCCCTAGCTTATTCTAAATTGTTATATAGTATTCTAAATTGTGCATGTAAGTGAGTCTGCTGCTCATGAATATATTATGTCATAGTTTTAATTTGCATATATATATACGATATATATCTATAATAACAGATATATTATATGGTATATTTGTTATTTCACAATTATATTAGGTTAGGTTAGTTAGTTAACCCTTATTATTATTATTATTATCAGGACCTCATAGTCTATCCGGGACCTGCACCATCTGCCAACTGAGCTACGGCTACCCCAATCCATCCCGTCATTTTTTATCGGTATCATACTTCGACTTCTAAGAACTGTAAATATCATCCTTAATTAATTCCCATATAGTTTTGTCTGCTACCTTTTTATTCCTACAAGATTCCGCTAGAATTTATTTGTAATCCTTAGGTAGTGTCTTGGATATACATATCCCCCTTTATCTTCAATGTTTAAAAATATATTACAATGAGGTTCATAAGCTTCAATAAGTTATTTAAAAAAAATGCATTCCAAATTTCCACTTGTAAGACATAGGGAGGTACTAATCATAAATTTAACGATGAGACAAGGTCCTGTGATGTTGTTATCTGACACTATTAACTGTGACGCTGTCTAACCTACAATCAACAGCCTTAGTTGTACGACTTGTTAAGCAAATAATAATTAACACTGAACAGATTATCCCTAGAACCATGGGCTATATCGATTTGAAAGAAACCTGACGTGGCCAGTTTAAATAAGACCTTTGGATTCTCAGACCCTAGACAGGTTAATGAAATCCATCATTTGTTCATAAAATAATTTCGATATTTAATCAAATTCCCCGAAAGTAAGAGAAATGTGAGCTCACTTTGGGCACACGGACGTACTAAACCAAGTCAGATTGGAAGTGACCATATTTATATGAAACGCCTTGCCTATGTTACATTTCTGCGGTGGCGCTGGAAAGGAACCGCTGTTAAAGTTTACATATTCGTAAACATTAAACCAGACGTCCTCTAGTCCTGCCCGACACAGGCGGAGCCTGCTTGAAGGAGCTATCCATATTCTATTCACCGGTGCACGTAAGCAACGACGGCCTCCATGGTCGAGGGGTAAGGCTCTCGACTACGAATCCGAAGGTCGCGGGTTCAAATCCCCGGCGTGCGCAAGTAATTTTTATTTAATTAATTAGTGTTGTTTCACAATTAATTCATTTAAAAATAATATGTAGTATATTTGCGCACGTTCCAGAGTGGAAGATACTCCAGTATCGCCCTGGTGAAAGACCACCATTCAGAATTGAAACGTTGCTTGAAATGGCTTTTGGCCGTGTTTGGTGACCAGATCTGAATAGCCAGGTATTCCCAACCTTCCTCTTCCCCTTCTCCTTCCCCTCCCCAATACCTTCAGCCTCACAACATTTCCCAATTGGTAATGTCATAGTCTCACTGGCTCCAGACGGTTGGGAGCAGTTGGGACCCTTGTGAGGTATTCATATAAAAAAAAAAAGCAAAACTCGACGGATACGAACGGAACACCCGTTCACTGTTGACACCGGCTTCATGAGAATGGCTCATTTCTACGACTCGTTTTGATCAAGTCCGTTCGCATGTAGAATGAGCTACCGGCATCTGTTTTTCTTACTTCATAATCCGGGCCACATCAAGGCCTGCATTAACAAATCCCCTCCTATGGCCCCTACCTTGACCTGCCTCATAACGATGCCTAACCGGGTGGCAATATAGTTCCACTGTCTTTACACTGTACAAACAGGGGCGCTCTTGTGAGGTATAATATTAAAAAAATGGAAAAAGGTGGAGTCTCTGCATGCAGAACATTACCTGCACCCTATAATGCAGCGATGCATAACCCGCGATCCGTGGGTCATTTAATGCGGCCCACTTAACTAAAAAAAGACAACATTACTTCATTGGTTTGATCTTGCTTTTAGCGTGCCATAATTAGTATTTTTAATGGGTTTCAATTTATAAGGAAAACGATCAAATATCGTTTCTGAAAAAAAAGTAAGTCTTAATATTTAATTTAATTAATTTAAAAACGATCGTTTGGATTTCCTTTCGAAACTAGTCTCCAATATTTTGAAACCGTTGCCCAAAATTACAAGCATTTTTACATGATCTTTAAAATTTCAGATTATTAAATATTGACAGCATTTATTGGTTTGACCTTGGAGATAGAAAATTTTTTGCATGCGGCGCTTTTTGTGGCGTTCTATTTATTTATGTCTAAATTGGGTTTTACATATTTTCCTCTCAAAAGCTGGGCATATTGTACAGAGCCCACAGATACTGCAGATAGTACCCAACTGCTGTCGCTGTACAAATAGCAAGTGCGCCCCACTGTAGAATTTGGCAGCCACCTCCAAAAAAACCCTTGACTTTGCAGAAACGGGCGGTCCCTTTGATGATTCGCTTATTTAAACAAACGGATTGCAATCTTTGGAGCACAGACGCCAGGTGGGAATGCTGTCCTTGTTCTACCGGTATTTTAATGGAAGATGCTCTGAGAAACTAGCGTCATTGATTCCTTCGACACCGGTGCATAGTCGGGAAACACGCTAAACGCGCGCCCAACATTTGCACATGGATGACATTTGTCACTGAGAATGGGTCGCTTCTACAACTCGTTTTGTGTTCAACAGCCAGGTGTGGAATGATTTGCCGGCCTCTCTATTTCCCCCTTTCTAAATCATGAGTTTATTCAAGACCCATGTTAAAAGGAATGGCTGTGCTTCATTCCTCCTTTTAATCTCTAAAAGAGTCTCCACATAGCATCCCCAAAGATGATGTAGGCCTTGAGGGAAATTATTTCCGCCAGAGCCTCCTATAAATCATTAATCATTATAAATCATTATTTAAAAGTTTAAAAAATCCCATTGTTAATGAAAGAAATTGGAGTATTCATGAGCAAAACCAATTATCAATACGGATATTATGATAATATTAATTTTTAATCATTGAAGAAAATAATATTGACATAACCTAAATGAAAAATGAAACCGGAAGATGACACAAATTGAACTTGTCTCATTAGCTAAGTCGGTTGAGCGTTGCCCCGGATAGGCATAGGACCTGGGTTCGAGTCCCGGATGCGACTGAAATATTTTTAGTTTCTGTCCTTTTGTCCGGTTTCATCTTTCATTTAGGTTATGTGAATATTATTTTCTTCAATGATTAAATATTACGATGAGGTTTTTAAATCTCAATAAAAATAATTAAAAATTGAATTCTTTAGACTTTTATAAAAAGTCAATAGATGTCTCATGTAAATAAAAAGTAGGATGTAAATCCGAGACACTATTTAAGTTTGCAATTGAGTTCGGGTAGAACTTTGTAAACATCATAAAAATAGCTGCCAATAATATAAGATTAAAAATGGAAGATATTATTCACAAATCTTGAATTTGAGATATGATATCGATGAAGATGACACAAATTGAACCTGTCTCATTAGCTAAGTCGGTTGAGCGTTCGAGGACCTGGGTTCGAGTCCCGGATGCGACTGAAATATTTTTAGTTTCTGTCCTTTTGTCCGGTTTCATATTTCATTTAGGTTATGTGAATATTATTTTCTTCAATGATTAAATATTACGATGAGGTTTTTAAATCTCAATAAAAATAATTAATAATTAAAAAAAAGATAATATTAATGCTCAATAATATTATTATTCTTAGAGTTTATAAAAGGTACATAATTTTATTACTCATGTTTACTTTTAGTTTACTATGATTAGAATGTAAAATGATGTGTGGTAAAGCTCATTCTTGTTTGGCATTTGACATTCTAACCTCAAAACTGATCAAAACTGACCGGACATAGATTTGGAGCGTTTTGACGGGCTTTTAAAAATTGAAACTTTGAACATTACTATGAAAACTTACTTTCGAAAAAAATGAAATGTACTGGCAATTAAGTTTGAACGTCATTGAGATATTGAGATTAAAAAAAACATAAAAAATGGACTTCCTTATTGCGATACAGTATTGAAGTTGTTACAATAATAATGTAAATAATACCTCGAAGTTATGGTTATAGGAAGAGACCAAACTCAGTGTACCATCTTCGCTAACCGGGCACAGTTCAAACAGGTTAACCAATTTAAATACCCAAGGGTTGAATTCTCAAGCGATGGCCGGCAGGACGGAGAAATTGACCGTAGAATATGCCAGGCAAGCGGTGTGCTGCGTCCTCTTTACAGCTCAGTGATAAGGAAAGCTGAGCTAAGTATCGAGACAGCATAAATTGATGGAATCTGGATGTTGAACGAGCGTAAACGTTCTAGGGTCCAAGCTACCGAAATAAGAATTTTGAAAGGAGTTGCAGGAGTCACAAGATGAGATCGAATAATAAGCTCGATGATCCGGGAGTAGCTTAAAATTGAACCACTATCACTCTTCATAGAAACGACCCAACTGAGGTGGCTTGGGCACGTGTTAAGAATGCCAGAAGATCGAATTCCAATGAAAATTCTGAGTGCTATTTCAGAGGAAATACGTCTAGTGGGCTGCCCCAGATACAGGTGGGAGAAGCAACTCCAGAAGCTGTGCTAGGAGAGGCTGAACCTACTATGGACGGATGCCTTAAACGTAGCACAGAAACGTCCCCGATCCGAGTAGGACAAGGGGAAGAAGATGTATGTATGTATGCCTCGCTGTTGATGCACGTGGAACATGGAAAGAAATCAAATGTAATAGTTCAGGGTTGCCAATAATTGCATATATAATTTTGTATAATTATAAGGCAGCAATTATTCTAATTTCGAATTGTTTTAATAAATTGAGGTTACATAAAGATAACCATAGTTGATATATTCCTTAGCCCATATAATACCCATTCTGAAGTTAATAAGTATTTAAAAAAATCTTTCTATTTGCGAGGAAATGAATAGCATTACTTGGTGACCACACTGTTGAGTTGTACTTTATTCGCGAGGGAATGAATAGCCATTACTTAGTATTACATAGTTATGCTTGTGAGGAATGAATAACATTTCTTGTTATACTCTATTTGGGGAATGAATATCATTACTTGGTGACCACTGTTGAGTTGTACTCTGTTGCGGAAAATGAATAGCATTACTTGGTGACCACTGTTGAGTTGTGCTTTATTCATGAGGGAATGAATAGCCGTACTTGGTGACCACACTCTTGAGTTGTACTCTATTTGCGAGGAATGAATAGCATTACTTGGTGACCACACTGTTGAGTTGTACTCTATTTTACGAGGAATGAATAGCATTACTTGGTGGCCACACTGTTGAGTTGTACTCTATTTGCGAGGGAATGAATAGCATTACTTGGTGACCACACTGTTGAGTTGTACTTTATTCGCGAGGGAATGAATAGCCATTACTTGGTGACCACACTCTTGAGTTGTACTCTATTTGTGAGGGAATGAATAGCATTACTTGGTGACCACACTGTTGAGTTGTACTCTATTTGCGAGGGAATGAATAGCATTACTTGGTGACCACACTATTGAGTTGTACTCTATTTGCGAGAGAATGAAGAGCATTACTTGGTGACCACACTGTTGAGTTGTACTCTATTTGCGAGGGAATGAATAGCATTACTTGGTGGCCACACTGTTGAGTTGTACTCTATTTGCGAGGGAATGAATAGCATTACTTGGTGACCACACTGTTGAGTTGTACTCTATTTGACTCCGACATGTACATTTTGAATGTTTTTAAATTGTCTCCATATTCTTGATATAAAACCCAACATGTTCAAAGCTTTATTTGATGTAATTTCAATGTGATTAATAAAATTTAGTTTTTGATCAAAGTGTACGCCCAAATCATTTACTTCGATTACAGTTGTTAGCATAATATTATCGATGGAATCATACACGAATGGAGTTTTTATTCTACGAAATTTCATAATTAGACATTTGCTTACATTGAGTTGTGAATCGTTGTTTTGGAAATACACAAAAAAAAGTTACTTAACAATGTGTAACAGTCTTACATATTTCTTATAGCTTTGTAAAAGGTTACCATTTTAGGGAATATAAAAAAAGATTAACCGATCTCATTAGATTTTATTTGTATTATAAAATATATATATATATGTTTTTAAATTGCTATAATAATCTAAAGACTTTAGCATTAAGTTATTATGATGTGCGATTTTTTCGGTATGTAGGTACTTAATGTGTTTACAATGGGTATCTATACCTACAGGTAAAACAATTGGGACGTTTTTAACATTATAACATAAGTAATAAATGCAGTTTAGAAAGATACAGATTAATAAACTTGATGTGTTTATTGAACACATTCGAATTAACATATTTTTAGTTTTGACGCAGTATCCTAACGGTGAACATCAATAGAACAATACGTATTACCAAATCTGTACGGTTTTTGAATGGGAACATTTTGGAAATAGTTATTTGCAGAGCAAGGTACATTATACAGAGCCGTCTGTCGTGTATCCCGGGCAAGGTACGCGCAAGGTAATAAGGTTCTGTCGTGTATCCCGGGCAAGGTACGCGCAAGGTAATAAGGTTCTGTCGTGTATCCCGGGCAAGGTACACGTAAGGTAATAAGGTTCGTTAAACCCAGGGCGTTCAATCTGCCATTCGCTATTTTGAAAAGACACACTAAGTCGCTCACTGTGCGCCTTACAGATACATCGATCAGGTTGAGTAACGGCCGTTCTTCCCTACCCTACTGAGCAACGGCTGAGCCGAAAATTTTGCCTCAACACTGTTCAAATGTACAAATACGCTCTTCCCAACGAAATTCTCGATCAATTTAGGATATCGATTTTTGTGGAATAAAATTCTCCTCAGCAGAAAACTAGTTATAAAAAGTGTCCACAGGGTTAACAAAAGCCACCGAAATGTCAAATGTTATTATTAGTTCACGATCTTTTTTACGCGATTCAATTATTGAATGTCAAAGATGTATTTCCGTTTTCGAATGTCAAAACATATTTAGTGTATGGTTTAAATAGAGCTGAAGGGAACCCAACTTATTTTAGTAATTATAAGCTACGTTTTGTCTTGTTTTTTCACTCATCGAGACACGTCAAATGTCAAATGTACGAAACGAAAATTGTGCTTCGCGGCATTATCAAAAGTCAAGTTAACACTTTATTTTAAATATATTTTTAACACTCGTTTGTGAAGTATAAAATGTTAGTTTTTTGTTTTAGTTTTTAAAACAAATAATATTTATTCAAAATAAATACAACATTAACTCATCTATGTTAATTTAAAATTGAAAATTTTTACTTTCATGTCACTCTATTGTTTTAAAAGTGGGCGGCTACTATTTTATCGTGTATGAAAGTGGGCGGATACTATTTCATAGTAGGCAGGCACCTCCATAGATAATTTAGGATGAAAAATGCTCGGAAACAGGCAAACAGAGCTAATACTTAACAAGGCTGATCGGTGACTCAGATTGTCGAAAAGTTGGGAAGAACGGCCGTTAGTCCATTAAAAAAGTATAATTAAGGTCTTCAATTGGAATACATAACTTATAATTAATATTTCTTAAAAAAATGTGTTGAATTCGCTTGTTGAACCTTTCGTGGATATTGTAAAATGGATTCCAAATGGATGAGTTAAATTCCAAATGGCTTTTGACAACGTACGTATACAATATTTTTAAAGTTTATGAAGTCTTTTGAAATTCTTAATATGAAATCCAACATTTGCATTACTTTACTGGCTATGTTATTCATGTGAGGAATGATTGTTAATTTTGTGCTAAATGTTCATTATGGTTGTCTGCTCCTTCCGAAGTACATTTGTGCATGTGATCGATGCGCCTGTCATGTGATTACCAAAGAGGTTACTATATCTATAAATCTATACAGGGTGTCACCGCTCGTATTGTCTGTGGGTTCTTCAAAGTGGAAAGGTTAATGTGCATACAGCAGAGGATCTGTTGATTGTTTACTGTCAAATAGAGTAATTAGCTTGGTTTACAAGCTCTGACTCCAGTATTAGGGTGGAAGCAATCATAGCTACCTGTGGTCGTGCCATGTCAATGGCGTCGTAACTCAAGGACTAACTAACTAACTAACTAACTAACCATCACGCCGTTTCCCCGCAGGGGTAGGCAGAGAGGACGGACCGCCAAACAACTCGATCTTGGCATACACTTCTTGCTTCATTCACTTTCATACAACGTCTCATACATTTTCTTCTGTTATTCCGACTTCTGACATGGCCCGACTCAAGTATTTGATTCACTTGATCGTGCCACGTCTTCCTTGAACGTCCCCGGCTTCTTCTTCCATTCACATTCGCGTCATATATTCTCCTTACACTCCTTTCTTCATTCATTCGCTCTACATGCCCAAACCATCTAAGCGTCCCTTTCTTAATCTTGCTCACTACGCTTACATCAGCCTTGCATTCTTTACGAATCTCAACATTTTTCACACGATCATACATGGTTTTACCACACATTCGTCTCAGAGATCTCATTTCTACAGCATTCAGTCTACTTTCATCCTTCCTCTGCCAGTTCCATGCCTCACTGCCATACATCAGAATTGGTATCAGCACTCCATTGTGGACTGCTAGCTTCGCTTCTTTGGACAACTTTTTGTTTGCGCCAACCGCGTTCAGTCCTCCGTTAATGGAGTTTCCTGCATTCACCCTTCTTTCAATATCCCTATCAGTCTTTACATCTCTCGTAAACATACTTCCCAAATACACAAACTCATACCTGCTCCAAGTATTGCACAACTATATTGTGTTCGTACTCTCTCTTTCAAACACCATGACTTTAGACTTACTTACATTCATCATTAGCTCATTCTTCATACATACTTCGTTTATCCTAGATACGAGGGACTGTAGATCTTCTATACTATTAGCAATCAGCACCGCATCATCAGCATACAACAGGCAACATACTTGCAGACTACTCATTTTCGCGCCCAGGCCCACCTCTTTCAATTCTTGCATACAATTATCCATGTATAGATTGAATAACCACGGTGACATTACGCAGCCTTGCTTAACACCTTTTGTGATGTCAAACCACCCCGTAAAATCACCGTTTGCCCTAACACATGCAACGCTTCCCTCGTACAGAGATGCGATTGCCTGTATAAGATTTGTATTCACTCCATACTTAGACAACACCTTCCATAACTTTTTTCTGTCAACTCGGTCGTATGCTTTTTGTAGATCTACAAAAGCAAAGAAAAGTTTCTGGTTTTACTGCATACAAAGCTATTTAATTTATTAAATAACAAGTCACTTTGTTTTTAATCCACTTTTATTTTTTTATTTGTCGACTAGTTTCGATTCTGCCGAATCGTCTTCAGGACATAGAACATACTAATTAAATAACAAGAGTGTGCAGTATATATAGGGTGAAAATTGGGAAAGAGAGAAACAATATTAAGAGGGAGACAACAATATAACAATAAAATAAAAATAAAAATTAAAAACATACAATGAAAAAAACATGAAAAGATAAAGAAGGTAACAGTACGTCAATTACGGTGGTGGCTTTATTCTGAAAATTTATTTAATTTAATTTACTTTATTTTTATTAATTTTAGAAACAAACAGATGTATAAAATGAGTGGTGTACAAATTACAAGGTTTCAGAAAATTATTACAAGGATCGGTACCAATGACATGTCTCTATGTAATATCTAGTAAATGGTTATATACATTTTACAAGGCGGGGTTAGTACGATGCTAGAGAATGACACACGGTGAAGATAAAAGTTGTGAATGTGCGTGTGTCTGAATAGTGGTATGTATTGGAGAGTTGTGATTGCGCATTGATGTTACGAGTAATATTTTTCTTAAATGACGGTATGGAATCAAAAAATATATCTAGATTTAGGTTGAGAGAAAAATTATTAAATGTTTGAAGAACACGGGAAATTGGTGAATTTGCTGAAGCGTTTGTTTTGTTGTTTAATGTGTAAAATAGTTTAAAATAGTTAAATAAGTTAAGGTTAATTTGAGATAGGAGTTCAGGGCAGTCTATTATATTATTTAAGATTTTATACATGAATATAGTGTTGGCTACCGTTCGCCGTAGTTTAGGAGTTCAAGGGGTTATATACATTTGTAGTGGGCGAAATGATGACATTTTATCTTTTATTTCGATGGCATAATAAATATTTATTTAAAAACTGTTCCCAACATCAATTAGTATACGTCTTGAGGTACTTGTAAATTTTTTTTCATAGAAAAAAATATTTGAAAATACCGTAACCACAGCTGTATTCCAGGAGCACCTTTTTTGGGCATCACTTTCAGTGGCCATGATAACTCGAGAACGGTTTATCTGAAATCGGAATTTCAAAAAAAAATTCGTTAGTATATTGTATTGTCTACTCGCTATATGAAGAATTTGTCAAAAATGATTATTTATTAAAATGGCGACGGTTTTAACAAAAAGTTTATTTTTTCAAGGGGTTAAATTTTCGATTTGCAATTTGCTATTAAAAATCCTTCGGCTAGCGACTAGCTATTATAATAAATACGTGGCATAAATTTAATGTTGATCGGATTGATAGTTTTTTAGTATCTGAGTAAAGATTAAAAAAACACGTTTCTGAGATAATCGCGTTTAAAGTTTCAAATTTGTTTCTTTCATATTAAAAATTAATTTATTGAATAATAACAGTAATAATAAGATTTAACTTCTATAGCGCAGTTTTGTGAACGTTCTCCTCTAGTGCGCTTTACACTAACTAACCTAACCTAATATAATTGTAAAATAACAGATATACTGCATACAATATCTGTTATTATAGTATATATATATACAAATTAAAACTATGATATAAAATATTCGTGAGCAGCAGACTCACTTACATGCACAATTTAGAACACTATACACAATTTAGAATAAACTAACAGTATACATAATCTAATGTAGAGTACAAATATCAAAGAGCAAGAAAATCAACACAAAATAACCTAACTTAATTTAATTAGAAAATAACACATATATTACATGAATGAAAATTTTAAATATTCGCGAGGAGCAGACTAACGCAGATGAACATTTTCGATATTATAATATAACAATTTAGAAGCTAGGGGTGTAAATAATCAAAGATAAAGGAAGTACAAATAGTGACAGAGCAAGAGAATATTATATGACACTATACACATGGTTTTTCACTGGATACTAAGGGTATTGAATAACTAGGAGGAGAAAACTGCAACTAAATAAGCTATAGAATATCAAAAGAAAAAATGGCCTGAAATTCTATTTCCACGTACACGAACTTGTATCACGTCGGATCTAATGCTCCGATCGTTATGAAATTTGGTAAGATTATTTGTGAGGTAATGTGCATAAAGGATATACAATAAAAATCATAAAAATTCCGACCAATGACAACTGTATATAACGCCTTAAGTTACGCTAAGTTACTTACATTAATTGATTATTAACGAAGCAATAGGTTGCTACAAAATAGATATATTTAGACAGAAATATTTATAATATTGTATTTACCCTTCTATAAATGGGTAAATACATAATATACGAGATTTTCCCGTTTGATTTTCTATTAGTACAATTATCCGGCGGAGATGGCGAGCTACAGGAATAAATAGTAGGAACTATTGAGTAATTAGCGTAGTGCATTATCAGTGGCAATATAACGCAGGCTGCTCGCGGACAGATGCATTAGCGGGAATCACGATGCCATGTTGAAAGGTTTACTTATTAGTCAAATTGAATTGTAAATATTCTCGCTTTTATATATGTACTCGTACATACGGTGTCCCGACACTAGTGGTATACGCGTGAAAAACCCAGAAACATAATGTTCATAGATATGTACATTTTTTTATAAATGAATTCAAAAATGACTTCGTATTCACCACTTTATTAATATACATAGATATCAACATGTTTCTAAAGCGACGCGTTCTTGATCAGGAATATAGAGTTTTTTTTTGTATTTCTTGGGTATGTAATAATTTCTGGACATTTTGTTTGAAATGTTTTATTCACTATGTACTTTTGTTACATGAATTTATTACCGGTTTCGACACATCCGTGTCATCCACTAGCCTTCTTAAAACTAACTTAAATTAAACAAGTGCAGATTGTACAGGATGTGTCGAAACCTACAGCGAAATAATAAATTCAAGTAACAAAAGTTCATAGTGAATAAAACTTTTCAAACAAAAGGAATATATAGAATACTAAGACATAATAATGTCAAGTATTTAGGATTTTAAGTACTCTAGAAATTTCAGTATTAGAGTTAAGGAACACCTAGGGTGTTTAAATAATAACAGCTATTCTGAATTTGACAATCATATTTTAGAAACCAATCATTCATTTGATATAAATAAAGGTTTCAAATTTTTACATACAAATACAACCGGTTTACAATTAGACAAATCGACTGCTTGGAATAACAAGGTTCCATCTGACACTGACTCTATTCTGAGATAATGGGCTTCGAAGATATAAATGACTGTACTTCAACGCGTATTCAACTTTATATTGTTTTGAGTATGCAAATATGCTTAGTTGTAGGTTCTTAACTGATTTTTAACTATTATCAAAAATCATTATTAATTAGAAATACGAAATCTGGGAAAGTCATTTTATTACTTGGAACCTTGTTACGCAATTGAGTGATTTCAAGTAAGTGAACAAGGTTCCACCGCAAGATGGAACCTTGTTCACTTATATATTCTTAGAAAAATGATGTTTTCGGTGTTCTTCTCTCTTATGAAATTGAGTTAAAATTCACACTTAGGTGTGTTGATTAATAAACACCAAAAATAATAATAATTATATTTATGAAAGAAGTATGTTCAACCAGTACGTGTATCTAGGTGTTACAGTGGATTGTAATATGAAATGGGACGTACAAATTTCCAACCTCTGTAAGCGACTTCGAGCCATTGTAGGAAGACTCCACAAGGTAAAATTATATGTGCCTATAAAAAATATGAAACTAATTTATTTGTCTCTAGCAGAATCGACTATAAGGTAAAATATAAGTTCTTGGGGACACTCCTGTAAGACCAACATAAAACATTTACAGCTGATTCAAAATGCCATTGTAAAATTGCTAGTAAGTAAAACAGTTTTTAAGCAAAGGCGAGACATTGATATCATGTACAAATCAATTAATGTATTACCTGTTCGTGGTCTTTTGTGGCATAAAATTCTACTGCAACATATATCTGAAAGTCCGTATAAGGCAGTGGTGGATCATGTACACAATACACGTTTCACACAAAATATAGGAATGATAGTGCCAATATTTCAAAATAAATATGGTCAACGAACCCTTGAATACATTGTACTATTTATATTTAACAAATTGCCGTACGAATTTAAAAACAATTGTCCTATGATGAAATTCTCACTGATGTTAAAGTGTTGGCTTTTAGAAAGTAACCTTGTGTATTGATGGTAGCAAATATGACGGTCTCCTTGGTTGTATAGCTCCTAGATATCTGGTGTATTTACTGTTACGGTGTTACTATTATATTTAAGTCTATCCTCATTGTAACCAACCTGTACTGCTGTTTTATGTATATTTGTATATATATATTTTAAAAATTTTTATTTCTTAATTTATTTATTACTTACAGATGCTTTGATATTTCTGATATTTACGTATTAGTTATATTTTTGTAATATTAATGTTTTTATAATGTTGATATTTTTAAAAGTATTGATGTTTTTATAATATTGGTACTTTTATAATTTTCATATTTTTTTTGATATTGACATTTTTATAATATTATTTAAATCGGTGTTATAAAATTGGACTCTAGTATCTCAATAACAAAACTGTAATGCTTTTACCATTATTTTTTCTCTTTAATTTTTTTTTCAACTTATGTACATCACAAGATGCATGCGCCTAAATATAATAATATTGCCCTACATTTGTATGATGATTGTAATTTATTGTTGTATTATATTATAGAAATAAACTCCTGCTGACAAGCTACTTAATAATAGAAGATTTGTTTAACAATAAAAACCAAAAATAATAATTCGAACCTAAGTAATTATGGTTATTCAAATAAAACAAACAAAACTAGTACCCCAGATGATACAAAATAAAAAGTGAATTAACAGTATTATGTATTAACCCATGTATTAAATAAACCATTTATATTTTATAATAATATTAATGGTAATATTTTCTGTCTTCCGGAGGCATGGAGATTAACATATTTTTTTATATCGTGATTTTTTTGTTGAGATACATTAGTTCCGTATTTCTTACGTTTTTCGGTTCAATCAATGTGGAAATTGGAAATGCAAATTCAACTATATAACTACTATTTCTCCTTCTTGGTTTATCACGAATTCTTAAGTTTTCAGTATTCAAAACACTACAGGTGAATGCATTTTTATACTCCACTTCATGCATGTTTTGTGTACACCGAAGTACAGACACTTTTAAAAATGGTATTCGCTTCGAAGCACTGCCACAATCTTTAAAATCATCAGACCTCATTTGCAAAACTCTAAGTGGCTTTCTCCTGTTCACTGACTTCAGTACTCTCATGAGACTGAGTAGAGAAAAGACATAATAATAGTAATAATAATAATAACAAATCATTTATATAGCGCAGTTTTGTGTTATTTCATTTCAAGTGCACTTTGGCATAAATATACTTTTAAACAGATTAAATAACTTTATTCAGTGGTATTCCTACAGTGCTCCTATTACTTTTTATTTTTTTATTTTTTTTAGTAAAATTAACAGCAAATCAATAATTTTCATATATATATCAATAAAAACAATAAATCATGCCAATTATAAATTTTCCTCTGCTGATGATAAATACTATGAGTAAAGTGTGACAATGTACAGTTTTTCATCAATTAGCTTAAACTATCTCAGTCGGAGAAGGGGAGGGTGAATGGGAACATAGGAGTGGGATAAAGGTAAAAAGGTGGTTTAAGTTAACTAGTTTGAGAGTGGTCGCATTATGGATTTTAATTTAATATCACGTGTAGTTGAGTTAAAAATGTCAATATGGTAATAATTTAAATTAAACGAGTATGTAGATCTGTAGATAAAAGAGTTTTGATTGGAATTGGTTTTACAATGAGGGATATAAAAAGTAAGTGGCTGTCTGCTGTTGCGATTTGGGATATGAAATAATAGGCGTTTGAGAAAATCAGGGCTATCAACTAAGTTGCGTGCCATTTTAAATAACATTACAGAATCCGCTATATTTCTTCGGCAGGTTAATGTCTGTAAATTAAAGAACTGTGCGGAGTCTTCATTGCTAACATGAGATCTAAAAGAGCGGAAGTTTAAGTACCTTAAAAATCTATTTTAGACTCTTTCAATTCTGTTTTTATGTACTGCATAGCCTGAGTTCCATACCTGAGATGCATATTCCGAAATACTGCGAACATATGAGAAGTAAAGTGTTTTGAAAGTGCTAAGATCGTTGAACTGTTTACAGGCACGGATGATGAAACCAAGCATAGATGATGCTTTAGTTACTATTCGGTCGATATGTTTATTAAAATTCAATTTATTATCCAGTATGACCCCAAGGTACTTACTTTCTTATTTGGTAGATATCGGTTGACAACTAATTGATTAATCATGAGTAAATACGTTTTTATTTCTGGTTAAGCGCACGGCGAAGCATTTAGAGATATTAATTTCCAAAAAGTGGGCATTACAATAGACATTCAAACGATGCAAGTCATCCTGCAACTTCTGACAATCCTCGATTGATTTTATAGATGAAAAGATTTGCATGTCATCTGCATATAGGATGGTTTGTAAGTTTAAAAAACAATTACTAACATCATTGATATAAATATTAAATAATAAGGGACCCAACAAGCTGCCTTGAGGGACTCTAGATGTAACAGTAATAGTGTCGGATTTATATCCAGCCACCACTAATATTTGACTACGGTTCGAGATATAAGAAGAAAGCCAACGATAAAGATTGCCGTGAATACCTTTTTTTAAAAGTTTGTTTAATAAGGTAGTGTGATCAACCTTGTCGAACGCTTTGCTGTAGTCGGTATAGATAGTATCCACTTGTATTCTGTTATCCAGATTATACTGGAGGTACTTTGTGAAGGTTAATAGATTTGAGGTTGTAGATTTACCACTAATGAAATCATGTTGATTCGTATTCAAGCTAGGCTTAAGAGCGGCATACATTTGATCATAAATTTTTTTTTCAAAAATTTTGTTAAATATGCAAAGTTTTGAGATTGGCCTGTAATTTTTTATATAATTTTTTTACCATTCTTGAAGATGCGAGATACATATGCGGATTTCCAAGTAAGAGGAACAGTGCATTCGGTTAGGGAACGGTTAAAAATTAAAGATAAAGGTAAGGCTAAATTGTGCGCACAACTTTTTATGAGAATTGGGGGTGTTTCATCAGGACCAGCGCCTTTGTGGATGTCAATTTCTTTAAGGTACATTAATACCATTTCCTGTGTCACCTCAATACTGCTTAAACTAGATATGTGATTCCCGTTGCCAATAGGATCGGGGGCAGGTATACATTTGGTTGTACTGAAAACCGAATTGAAATATTCAGAAAATAAATTTGCAATATCTTTTCCGTTGTTGGCTTTCAGATCTCCTAAATACATACATTTTGGAACATCTTGGGATTTATGGGAAGATTTGACGTGGCTCCAGAAGTTTTTTGGATTTAAGAAAATGTTATTTTCAACATTACTTAAGTAACGAGATTTGTTTTCGCGACATAAGTCTTTACGCCGTTTACGAAGGAGGGAAAATGTGTCGTAGTCAGGTCGGTTTTTATATCTCTTGTATTTACTAAAATATTAAAATTTTTAATTGGTTACCTTGATAATAGCGGCATTGTACCATGGAGGATATTTTGAATCCCCCGTAAATTTATGAGGAATATGAAGATTTATAAGGAATTTTAAGAATTTATAGAAATTTTCAAGAGCTGGTAGTTAGATATAATGGATGCCCAGTCAGCTTATTCTAGAGCGGAATTAATTGATTAGTCTCCGGGGTAGTAGAGAAAAACTTTTCTTTTTATGTTTGTCAATAGAGGGGTTTCCTGAACATTAATGGACATAGCTTTGTGATGTATATCTTCAGGAACCAGCGGGTCGTCATTAGATTCGTCGGAGATTAATAAATTAGACAGGATCAAATCTAGAATGTGGCCGCTCGAATTTAGTTCTCCCTTGAATTGAGAGAGGTTCATAACGTGCATACAGTCTACAAAGTGATTACTGAGATAAGTCGAATGATCATTTGGTACATAGTATGAAGATGATGTAGATTGTATCTATGAAATTTCAGCAAGATTAAAATCACCCACTATAACAAATGAATCAGCGGGGTGATTTGATACCACTTATGGTAAAATATTAAGGAAATTTTCCATTAGGTGATGATGTTGGGTCCTCCCTGGGAAATACATTCTATTTATACATTATTACATACATTCTTGCTTATTCTTAATATTACTCTTACAGTACTCCTTTGGTGCATATTTATCATAAAATTACAAAATATTATACAGTATATATACAAAAATAACACATTCACAATAATGCTGGAAAAATAGTAACATTTTAAGAGAGGAGTCGGGTTATGTTTAGCAATAAATGACTTCACATAAAAAAAATTAAAAAAATAAATACGGAGGAAACCGAAACCAAACAACTACCACTACTTTAGGAAATAGCTTTTTACAATAAATTGGCAGATAATTATTTTCGATGGCCTCTCTGAGCCCTAGGAGTCAGATAGTCTTATGTAAACTGGCGACAATAATAATAATAAAACAATAAAATCGTCTATTTCTAAATATGTTCATAATTTACAAATAATATATTTTATAGTTTTAGTAATTGACAAAAAGGTTACTGTTCAGTTATACATTCCGTAACCCGGATTATAGCTGGTTTCCAGCAGTGTCTATAGAAATTACCCATTTCTATGATAAATTGAAAAAAAAGGATTATTTTTTAGGAAATTAAGGAAAATTTTAATTTGTCATTCCGTACCAGTTCTTATACTAAAAGTGTCACCTACGTTAAGGTGTTTAACTAATAATTATTATTCTAAATTTGCCAACGATATTTTGGAAATAAATCATTCTTTTGACATAAATAAAGGTTTAACATTTTTACATAGGAATAAAACTGGTTTACAATTACATAAATTATAAATTATGCAATTTAGAAAGTAATAGACAATAAAATATTATTAATTATAACGTTTTTTAAATATTAAATATCTATCTCTTAAATTTATTTTCAATTTAACCGTTAGAGTGCGGCCCAGCGCCATCGCGCTGTAAGCTTTAGTTACGTAAATTACGACGCAGCCCTATATCGATGTAATTTTCAGTGTGTTTTTGTCGTCCTCGGGAGATCACGTATTCAATTTGAGCGTGGTATATTGCGGTTAGCGCTTGTCTTGATAACTGTGTTTATTGTTTATCCTGTAAAATATAAAATAAATATAAATGAATATAAATATAAATACTCCCTAAAGTGAATCGATAGTTTTCACCATATCGGAAATTAGTTCTATTGCGGATGATCGTAATATATCAAATGACAGCGGCACTACAGACGAAGAGACCTTTGTTCTCATAAATGAAAATATGCAGCAAAGCAAATAAGATAAGGCCATCCAATCCATATGCGCTCACTGTAAAAAGGGACTACATGGACCACAGGAAAACACAATTGTGAAGTCAAATAATCTTATATTTTTGTACTTTTTTCATATTTTTTGTAGTTGTAAATGTGTAGTTTTCTTTAAGTAGAACTATAATATTCGTAAAATTTCATTCTTTACTTGTATAATTTCAAAAAAAAATCATTAAAATTGATTGATATTTACAAGTTATTGCATTATTATTTATTGAAGACCTGCAATTAAATATACAAAACCACACCTCCATAAAAACCAACATATATCCACACAACTAAATTACTAAAAAAGCTTGGATTACATCAGGTCTAGTTTAATATATACTAAATATAGACAATCTCCACCAACAAGTAAAAAACAGTCTTTACGACCTTTCATTGAAACTATTCTACAAAAACTAAGAAACATTTGCTCCGATCTTACTAAATCAGCTAAACAAAATTACTATAGAGCTAAAATAGATACATCGAATAATAACCCTAAACTTATTTGGCACATAATCGCAGAAATCACATACACTAACCAATCTATTTTAATACAGTCCTGACGAAGGAAGGGTATTTCCTAAACGGTCAATCAATTTATTAAATTTAAGTGGTTTAAAACGAAATTATGTTTCCATATCATAATTACGGCAGGTCAAAAAGTAAATGCTTTTTACGAATAAATAATATTTTTTACTGGAGTTGCGGGTATTGCTCCGTCCGATTGAAAGGGTGTTAAAAAAATGTGTCCACATTTTATTAGTATTTTTTTTAGCAATCATCACACTAGTGCGCCGTTTGCTCGAAGCCGGTCGGACGATCCCGAGCGTATATTCTCGTTCATATTTTAAGTTGAGGTATACAAGTTTCCGGATAAGGTATTATTTTAGGAGATAAGAATATACAGGTTGTATAAATTAATTGTGAAACTTTGTGGACATTATAAACGTTATTATTGTTTAAGTAGACGAAAAAAAACTCATTTCCGACGCTAACATGATACGATGTAGATAACAAAACAAATTTTACTCTGTTACAGCTGTGTTTACAAAATGTATGCACCGTATTAAGTAAACAGAAGGCAGTGAGTAATCACTTCAAGGTAATTCATTAAAAAATTGAGTTGTAGATGATTTTAAAAACAGCCATTCATATTATCTGTATGAATCGAGGCTCGCAAAGTGTTCACAGGCGACGGACTATTCTTGCATATTTTAAGTAAAATATGAAATAACATCTATTATGAAATCCAATTAAAAACTTCTTAAATAGATTGGTATTCGCTTTGTGGCTTTGTGGCATTATTAATAAATTAATTAAAAATATATACTTTGTATTCACCACTTTATTAATATATACATATCAACATTTTCCAAAGCGATGCTTTCTTCATCAGGATTCTATAGAATACAAAGTCATTAATTTCTGATGAAGAAAGCATCGCTTTCGAAACATGATGAAATGTGTATATTAATAAAGTGGTGAATACAGTCATTTAATTCACTAACCAATTAAAAACAGTGGATTTTTTTTTTATATATAACCATTATACGAATTTAGAAATAAACAAACATCTAAAATAAGACCAGCTTTTTAAACCAATAGCAAATATAAAAAAAATGTATTTTAAATAACAAAGATAAGGATGATATTTAAAGAAAATCGCGGATCTATGAATTAATTTGTAACGATTGTAACCCTTTTTATATAGGAAAGACTTCTAGAAATTTTATTAATAGAGCTAAAAAGAGCCTAAATTGTTTGAGTAATAATAATTTAAGTAAATTTATCATCAACAAATCATTCCTTTGAGATACTTATTTTATACCCATGTTATTTATATTATGTATTAAACCACTTGTACAACTCTTTTGTACAACCTGCAGTTAGAATATAACCACAGGTAATGTTATTCAATAGGCTGTTATATTTTACCTACTCGCTTCTTTTACACTCTGATTATTATTACATGTTCTATATTATTATCCTCCTTTGTATAACTATGCGATAAATGTATCAACATATAAAAGCAGTCTAGGCGTGAATAAATAAAATATGGTTTACAAATTTTACTTACAAATAAAATTATTAGTTTACAATTTGAAATTTTTGATATCAGATAACGTTTTAAATAGTCAATTAAATATTTTTATCTAGTCAATTTATTTTCACATTTGTGAGAATAATTATTGTTATTTTGGTACCTCTGTTGTTCCTTGATTTCGTTTGAGTTTCTACTTTCTAATGTAAACATGTATAATGATAATAATTTTAATAAATTAATAATAATACTTTTTAAAAACCACTTTTTAATATATGAATATCAATATGTTTCGAAAGCGAAGTTTTCTTCGTCAGAATACACAAAATACTAAAAAATAAGAATGTCAAGTATAGGCAAATGATAAATATAAACTTTGTGTTCTATTTTTATCATTTACTTTATAAAAATAATATTTACATGTTTTAAAAATAATATTTATTTATTTGAAACACACATTATTTAACAACAAATTTTATGAAAGCTTTGACCTCCCAACTAGGAACAAATTTCGTTTTAGGACAGTTAAATTGAGAGGTTTAGTTCATTTTAAGTGCCATTATACAAAAATAGAAGGGAAAAAGTATTGACATAGTATGGTAATATAATATATCTAGAAAAAAGTATAATAATTAAATATAAAAATATGTGAAGAGTAGTAAAAACAATTGCGTCTATAATTGACATTATTATTTTTTAGTATTCTCTATTTCCTGATGAGGAAAGCTTCGCTTTCGAAATATGTTGACATGTAAATATTAAAAAAGTGGTGCTTACAAAGTATTTTTACTAATTTATCAATAATGACGCCACAAAATGAATACCAATCTTTAGAAAAAAGTAATAATAGTAATTTTGTTTATTTTATGTACGTAATTTTTTTGACATTAATACCCAATTATTTATCTCTTCCGCTACCCATTACTATTTTTGTCAATGTTTATAATTTGTCTATGCTCATATGTCACTATTTGATCTGTATACACTGTATGAAACATGTAGATATTTATTTATCAAAAAATGGTTTTAACATTTTTTTTTAATATTTAATTTAAAACCATTGCAGGTTAGGGGTGACTAAATGAATACATTTCGTTAATCGATCCATTTGTTGGAGTTTATTACCGTCGATGAGCGATGTGTTGACAAGTGTTAGTCACCGTCTCCATGAATATTATTATGCTTCAAAGGGGTTGTGTGTGCTAAAGGCTAAAGCAAACCAACGTACCTGTCATAAAAATTTACAACAAAAAGTTCGACCAAAAGACATGTGACAGCTGTTTTGCGTTCGAAGGCATTGTTAAACTCTGGTTAACCCACTGAGAAGACGATCTATTAATATCAGTGGTTTCTAAACAGTTTTACTTATTTAATAATATATAATATAATAATTAATAACATACGAGTATATCTGAATTATGATTTTAGGCTCACCTTATTTTATTTGATTTTACTTATATCTTTACTAAATGTTTACTTTTGCTTTTTCTTCAACATAACTTTAGGTTGTTTTTAAATGCTTCTCTTTCTATTTCTATTATGTTATCTTGATTTTATTAATTTTTTTATGACATGTAGGTATACAAGAAAATTACAATATACATCAAACTTCGACTACCATAACACGGGCACGTGCCTAGTTTGGTCGTTGAAAAAAATGTCAACTCTGTACTAAAACTTATAAACAAATAAAAAAATATTAAAAACAAAATACACTTGCATGCTAAAAGAATATATTTCCTCCATAACTCGAATGAGACTAGGCCACACTTCTTGTCTCAGTTTTCTTGCCAGATTCCACATAGTCAGCTCCTTACTATGATTGTGGGTCAGAATATACTCTGGACCTTAATTTCCTATTAATGACCAATTTCCAAAGTTTTTGCATGAATTGGTAAAACATAAAATTGAACTCCCTACCAATATTCCATGCCTTCTAAGTCTCAACTCCCCACAAATTAACAATTTATTAGCATAATATATTTATAAAAATGGCATTAAAATTTAAGTCATTGGGGAATAAAACACAGAAATTTACACTGTAACTTATTTGCTTCAAATTTATTTGCACAAATATTATATCCTGTTTAAAAGTAAGTAATTTTAAGAACAATCTGTACTATTAAAATCTTACTGATTCCAAGATCGTCCTTAATGGGTGAAAGTCATAAAATAACAAAAAAAAGTTTGAATATTCCTTCGGAAGGCGAAACAGCTGTCACGCGTAAAATATGTAATAATGCTTAGGTACTATACGGGTATATTGATTTTTTAATTTTTTTTCTAAATAATGATAATGGTCTTCAACTATTTATTTGCATGGCCGTATTGTATTCTAAGGCTAAGGATAAGGTATTAGTTTTACACATTTATTTAATAATTTATAGTAATATGATTTTTATATGCCTACCGGTTAAACGTTACTCTAACCTGTTATATTAACCCGAGTGAGTGTATCCCGAAGGGCATGCACCCGTGAGGAATGCGATGTTTTTGTCACAAGTCGCCTAGCAACGACACAATACAACATACTCTGCTCCATGGGCCCAGCGTACTGTGACAGTGTCAGTGTGTCCAGTACATTACTCAACTCACCCAGTGGCAGTAAGTACGGATACGGACACAGACAGCGTGCTAACTATGCCAGTATTGTATGGGACGTGGGTACTACTAGTACAGGCACAGCGTGCGCGTTCCCTCCCGGCACCGCGGCATTCCGTCCCGGGAGAGCGACTCCTTGGAGAAGTACTTGTTGCTTATCCGCTCGACGATGTCCCGTTCTAGGAAACGGACGATTCTTTACGTAGCGCTGGCCTCTACGACATATTAGATAGACATGCCCCGCGAAAATTTACCCCACGCGCAAACGAACCTTTTTTAAACTGGACAAATTACTGTCATAATGAATTAATGTGCGTAAAATCTTTTGGTAGATAATAAACAGTGTTGTGATCGTTTTCTTAATTTGATGCGACGCGTTTTAAATTGCAAATTACAGTGATTTGATGAATTTGTGTACATTATTTTGGTAGATAATAAACAGTATTGTGATCGTTTTCTTAGTTTGATGCGACGCGTTTTAAATTGCAAATTAGAGTGATTTGATGAATTTGTGTACATTATTTTGGTAGATAATAAACAGTATTGTGATCGTTTTCTTAGTTTGATGCGACGCGTTTTAAATTGCAAATTACAGTGATTTGATGAATTTGTGTACATTATTTTGGTAGATAATAAACAAACAGTGTTGTGATTGTAAGAAAGAAACTTTCGTTCAAGTGTGTAAGTATTTTTATTTAAAGTAATTTTTTGATGTCATCTCGTTTTAACGTGATATGGAAAGCCTTGAAAGTTAACATAAAACAACATTAACGCCTCCTGGTGGCTACAGTCATCTGTAGTAGAAATTTCGACATAAATCTACCTTCAAAAGCTTTCACGATAATTTGCAAGATGTCAGTGTATTCTGTATATATATTTTAGAATACCAAAAATACGTAATTGTTATTTACAGTTACGAATGGTAAATTTGTCGCCTTCTACATTAGAGCTCGTAGTGTAATGGTCAGAGGAGTTGCTTTCTATTCGGACTACCAGGGTTCGATTCCTTTACGTTCTAATGTTTTTCCTTTAAAATTATATTGTTAAACTAATTTTACAGACGATCCATTTATAGTAGACAAGCATTTGCGAAAAACCAATTTCGGGTAAAATACAAGATTTTCTGATTTACTGTGAGCAACTCAGTTCTATTTAATAAATATTTTATTTCTTTTTTAAAACAAGAGGTTTCATTTGCAAAGTTACCGACAGATAAAAATGTTAATGTTTATGTAAAATTTATTCGGAAAACAAACTATGAATCTCAACGCAAATGGAGAATAGTTCAAATAACAACCGTGGCGCTGCGTTTGATCGATTAAAGACGGAAATTTACGAACGTCTCGCTTATTCCCGAAGGAAACACGAATAAATGATTCAAATAACCACCGTGGAAAATTTTGAGATTCGTAAGGAATGCAAGGTTGAAGTAAAATAATGAGTAAGATGAAGAAAGGGACGCTTCGATAGTTTGGGCATGCAGAACGAATGGATGAAAAAAGGACTGTAAGAAGAATATATGACGCGATTGTGAATGGAAGAAGAAACCCTGGACGCCCGAGGAAGACTTGAGTCATGTCAGGAGTCGGAATAATAGAAGATAATGTATGAGGCGATGTATGAATGGGAATGAAGCAAGTATTGTATGCCAAGATCGAGGTGTTTGGCGGTCCGTCCTCCCTGCCTACCCTTTCGGAGAAACGGCGTGATGGTTAGTTAGTTAGTATTTTAACAAACGGATTGAAATCTTTGGATCACAGACGTCAGGAGGGAATGCTGTTCTTGTTCTACCAGTATTTTAATAGAAGATGCTCTGAGGAACTAGCATCATTGATCCCTTCGGTACAGGTGCACAGTCGAAAACACAGGAAACACGCCAAACGCGGGCCCAACTTTTGCTCACGGTTGAAATTTATCACATGAGGACGGGTCGCTTCTACGACTCGTTCTTGTGTTTAACAGCTCGGCTGTGGAATCATCTGTATTTCCTCCCTCCTACAACATGGGCCTCTTCAATATCACTCAGGTTCATTCCTTACCCTGCAAAAGGCCCTCCACACAGCATCCCCAAAGATGATATAGGCCTTGATGAAAATTATTTCCCTCAGCGCCTTTGGGAGGAATTATTGTAAAAATAAAATAAAATAGGCAATAAAAGCGCATTGTTAGGTGTATGTGACATATTTCATCGGGACATCGGTGTGGCGATACCACAGGGGCAGTACACTGGTGTCTATAGGCAATCCAAAGAGACACCAGGGGCGCTATTCCCGTTCTTTTTAAGGAAGATCCCTTATCTTTTTCCTTAGGTTTAAATACTTCTTGATTAACTACGGTTTTCCGGAGAGATATAGTAGAAAAATCCTAAACGAGAGATTATTTGAAAACACAACTAAAATTAAATATTTTCAATTCTTTTTAGAAAAAGAAACTAAAACTTTTTAAAACAATTACATTACATTACAATGCATTTTAATACTTCTTTATTTTATTTTTAAATAGTAATAATACGCCTTTTGGCGAAGAATAAAGTTTAGTAAAAAGGTACCTACCTCAGTAGATAGTAATGACCTGTTTATTCTGTCACTACTTCTAAAAGTGACATTTGCCGCCTGCATTTATATTTCCATATATAATTGTAAAGCTTCCTGGCTAATAATGTAGTAGGTGACATTATAAGTTTTTGTCTTATTAAAACTACGCAATATTGATGTTTTTGGTGAATATCATTTGTTGAATGACAGCTGGCAACTGTCATTGTAGAGAACCGGAACCGTAGTCAGGCAAGAAGTCATTAAAAAAATAAATTGAATATTTTTTCTAGATTTGTAGAAAAGTCTATAGATGTCCCATATAAATAATACTTCGGACAGGTATATCCGAGAGACTATCTAGATTGCAACTATATTCGGGTAGAACGTTGTAATCATCATAAAGATAGCAGCCAATAATATGGGATTTTAATTTAGGATAATATTAAGTCTTGAAGTTGAGGTATGATATCGATGAAGATGGCGTAAAGTGAACTGATCTCATTAGCTCAGTCGGTAGAGCGGTTCTCCCAGTAAGACGGAGGTCCTGGGTTCGATTCCCAGATGCGACTGATACCTTTTTTATATTCTGTGTTTTTTTTTTTCGGTTTCGTGTTTCATTTAAGATTTGTTAATATTATCTTCTTCAGTGATTAAATTTATGTGAGGGATAACAATAAATAACATTTGAATAGGAGAGAGATATAGTGTACTATCGATCCCTCAATAACGAATTAGCCAGTTATTAAAAAACTGACCTCAATGTAACAAGTAAGCCCGTTTCTTGGAAAGCGTCATCTATTTGTATGTGAGTCATTTCTTTTAACTCGATTCCTGGAATTTAAAACAAGTGATTAAGTGTTAATTTGTATAAACCCCCATTTAATAAATAAATATCAACATGTTTCAAATCGAATGGTTCCTTCGTCAGGATATAAAGTATACTAAAAAAAAATGACATAAGCATAGACAATTTATAAATTTCCGTTAGAGTGGAGTGGTAGATACTTTCAGTATCGCCCGGATGATAGACCACAATTCAGACTCTAAATGGAATTAGCCGTGTTTGGTGACCGGATCTGATTGGTCAGGTACTTCCTCACCTTCCTCTATCCATCTACTTCCTCTCCCCACTACCTTAAGCGTCACAACCGCGATTGGGGATGCAATAATCTCACTGGCTCTAGATACTTGGGAACAGTTGGGACTCTTATGCGGAACTCACATAAAAAAACACTTAGACCCTCAGAAAGTCAATTATTTCCTCGACAAGAGTTCTGTCATCAATTGCCAAAACAATTACTTTTCCGATCTGAATCCATTAAAAAAGGTTTGCATGATATTTAAAATATTTAACTTAAGGCGAACGGCTTCGCTGTCTGTTTCGTACAAAACTTAATTTTGGATTTGAGGTCAAAATACTCACCTAAACATAATGATCTTTTTATTCATCAAAAGGTACAGCAAATAACAAGTGCGGTTAAGGGGTATTTAAAAAAAAACTACAAAATAAAGGTCATCGAAGTAGTCGAATTTTCGCGATTTCAGAGGCAACTTTAGCAATTATTTGGGGGGTAATTAATGGTGATGTAAAAAAAAGTTTTATCCCGTCTACTACGATTAATAAAAAATAAAAATAATAAATTCAGTATTCAGATGAGAATTATGATGACAGCTGTCACAATAATAAATACTAAAAATACTTGCAGAACTTAATATTAACATTATTAAATTTTATTAACATTAAATTTAAAAAAAAAAATGGAGTTCAATGAAATAAAAACAAAAACAATTAATAAATGAATGACTTAAATTTAAAATAAAAACGACCAATTTACATTGAAACACAAATTTGCCGTACGTAATTTAAATATCGACTTTTTTTATTTAATTTTATATCATCAAATTTGTAAAGCAAAAGTAACAATAAAAAAAAAAATCATACACCGGCAAGTGATTTTCAAAGTTGCCTTTAATGCTCTATATTTCATAATATAAAACAAAAATACAAAAATAAAAAAAAATAAAAAAAAAAACAAAAATAAACAAAATACTTCTAACCCGTACTAGATATTTACAATCCTTTAATTTAAACAAAGTATCATTCAGTTTGGATGGTTAATTTGGCCCCAAGTCCAAAATGAAGTTTTGTATGAAATGTGGCGCGTAGCCGTTCCCCTCAACTAATTCAAAGCAATTAATAATAGTGTGAAAATGAATTATTTCTGCTTTATTTATTTCATTAGAGCGATACTAATAGTACATATAACACGGGAAGGTGTGGAAAATATACAACATATTATTATAAATAAAATAATTTTGAAATAACAGTAATAAAAGTACTTTCACTTATTAATTAGCGTTAGGTAAAAAAACGATAATTTGGGAGTGGTAGTTAGGGGTAGGATCTTCGTCTACAAATCCGGATAGCGAGGTAATTCTGCACCTTCCTCTTCCTCATCTACTTCCGCACCTCATACCCTTCTGCCTCGCTACATACCCTGATGACTTCATTCAACTTAATAACCATTTGGGTACCCTTGATCCATACCATCACGCCGTTTCTTCACAGGGAGAGAGGATGGACCGCCATTCAACTTTGTCTTGACACATATTCCTTTCTTCATTCACATTCATACATCGTTTTATTCACTGTTACTGTTATTCTGTCTCTTGACATTTTATTATTATTTTTATTTATTAATACTATTTTTATTTCTAATTTTGAAACTGTCAATTCATGCTGGAATTCCGTATTAAAATGAATTTTTTTGATAAAAAAACCTTTGTAACTTTTTCCACTTATTTATTTTCGACCGGACCGGTTTCACCCTATCACGGGCATCCTTAGACTGGTACAATGAATACTAAATCTATGGTATCTATAGCATGGATGTCGGGAGTGAGTTCCCTGCTTTCTAATATTGTTTTTATTATTTGAAATTTGTTTTATTGATGACGGTACTGTTTATTATGTTTTTAAAAACTACTTTCGGGATGCTTTATTAGTTTTATTACCCTCTGGAAGACGGATTGATCGAACTACATACACTCTCGAGGTATGTCTCGTCTCGTTCATCTATATGTGTCATTATAATATGCTACCGTTTCCGCAATTCCAACTCCAATACTTATTCTTTTTGCAATCATTTATGTGGGACTACCATGATTATATTTGTTTTTACATATACTGCTATATACCCTATTATACATACTTTGGAAGTGAATTCACGGTGTTTGAAAGAGAGAGTACGAAAACAGTGTGCAATATAGTTGTGAATGATGAATACTTGGAGCAGGTAGATGAGTTTGTGTATTTGGGAAGTATGTTTACGAGAGATGGAAAGATTGATAGGGATATTGAAAGAAGGGTGAATGCAGGAAACTCCATTAACGGAGGACTGAATGCGGTTGGCGTAAACAAAAAGTTCTCTAAAGAAGCGAAGTTAGCAGTCCACAATGGAGTGCTGATACCAACTCTGATGTATGGCAGTGAGGCATGGAACTGGCAGAGGAAGGATGAAATTCGACTGAATGCTGTTGAAATGAGATCTCTGAGACGAATGTGTAGTAAAACCATGTATGATCGTGTGAAAAATGTTGAGATTCGTAAAGAATGCAAGGCTGATGTAAGCGTAGTGAACAAGATTAAGAAAGGGACGCTTAGATGGTTTGGGAATGTAGAGCGAATGAATGAAGAAAGGAGTGTAAGGAGAATATATGACGCGAATGTGAATGGAAGAAGAAGCCGGGGACGTCCAAGGAAGACGTGGCACGATTAAGTAAATCAAATACTTGAGTCGGGCCATGTCAGAAGTCGGAATACAGAAGAGAATGTATGAGACGTTGTATGAAAGTGAATGAAGCAAGAAGTGTATGCCAAGATCGAGTTTTAAAACATTTTTTTTTAATTAATTTCTTGCTAAGGCAATCCCGATGAGTTACAAAACTCATTTTAGGACGGGAGGAATTTACAATACATAAGTAGAAGATAGTACATACAATTTTACATTGACAGCAAAATATCAAAAATACAAGTTTCACATACAAACAGGAAAATAATTTTATAAGGCCAAGTTAAATAGAACAACACACTAGAGAAAAACATATATGGGAACAACAAAGATATAAATATATGAATTTACTGATATTCATTTTTAAATATGCTTAAAAAGTATTCCTTTAAACCATCATTTTGAGATTTTTTATTTTTCTGGATGGTTTTGTACATATCTGGAAGCGAATTATAAAGTTGTTTGGCGGTCCGTCCTCTCTGCCTACCCCTTCTGGGAAACGGCGTGATGGTTAGTTAGTTAGTTGGAAGTGAATCCACAAATTCTGCATCATTTACTGGGTCAACGTTCATTTGAATATTTTTATGATCCAATTACCATGTGATATTTATAATGATACCGGTATAACTTGTACCATGAATGTGATAGACGATCTTAAAAGTTTAAATAATTATTGTTGGAATTCTTATAATTTAAAAATTATTCATCAAAATATCAGAATTATTTCATCAAACATTGATGATTTCTTGATATTTCTTGACCAGTTTACTTTTACTTTCGATGTCATAATATTATCGGAATGTTGGATCCATAAAGATTATACCTCTAAAATTATAAACACCTACCATACACAGAATATCACACAACTATAGATATTAATAAATCTAGCGGGATCGTCGTTTACATAAGTGACGGAATTCAAGCGCAAGTCGACGAAATTGTATTATCTCAAGCAAACTGTTTTAAAATTGTACTTAATAATTATTTTTGTATTTTTGCAATTTATAGATCCCATCTCTTCAAAACATCGACACTTTTTTTAATTCGATTCAATCAACCATCAACAGTACTAAAAAATTTACACGTCATCAAAAATTTACATCATTATAGGCGATCTCAATATTAATCCTATTCCCAATATCACTAACAATCAAATGATTATTTATGTCTTCTTACTGAAAACGGCTTCATTCCGACAATCAACACCGCCACTCGTGAACAGGGTGCGACTAAATCCTGTTTAGACTAAATGTAAAAAATATTAACTTCATTGACTCTTGTTCTCCACACATCGATTTCGGATCACTATACTACAGCCCTCTGCCTTAAAGTTAAACCTCCCCCAACTGCTAAAATTAAATACGTCCCTCGAACAAACTACACTAATTTACTTGAGGACTTGCGTTCAGAAAACTGGCAAAACGTATTTGACCAAATTGACACGAACATTGCGATGAAGGAATTCACTAATAAACTACATTCATATATATATCTAAACATACTAGTAAGAAACTCATATCAAACAGCCAGTTTAAATTCACGCCCTGGATCTCTCCTGGCTTTGTTAAATCTATCCACAGAAGGAACCAACTTCATGAAAAGGCGAAAAGGTATCCAGATAATATTTTAGTACCAGCTCATTACAAAAAATACAGGATTTATCTAAAAATTTAATCAAATCTACGAAGGAAAATTATTATAAAAAGTTCATTTACGAAAATACATACTCTCCAAAACGTTTGTGGGAAGCATTTCGTGATATTAGTAAAACAAAAAACAGTATGTCTTCCGAAATTAAAATATTGAACATCAATAACATAGACTCTTCCAATACTAAAAATATGGCGAATTTTGCTAATGAGTATTACACATCAGTGGGAGCCACACTTGCAAAAAAAAAAAAATTTTAAAATGTAATAAAACTTAAACCGAACTAGCCAACTTAATCGCCTCTAATCTCGAACATAAAATAGAAAATATCCAAACAACAACAAACGAAGTCTTAAAAATAATAGACGACCTAAAGACATCGAATGCTTGTGGACCAGATAAAGTCTCAACAAATCTGCTCAAAGTAATAAAATCATTGATTGCACCTCCGATTGCGTTCATTTATAATCTAAGCTTCCAATCGGGCATATTCCCCGATCATTTAAAACACTAAATTGTTTATAAAAATAATTGTTACCCTTTGCGCTATGCACAAAAATCTTGTCTTAAAAACTTTAGTTTATCAATTACTAAATTATTACATTGATCCTCAAAATCGGAGATAAGTCGCAGATTCAAAATTACTTAGAAAATAGAAGCCAAAGAGTTAATATCAATGATACTCTAAGCGATCCAGCCAAGATTGTATTTGGTGTACCACAAGGAAGTACTTTAGGGCCTATTTTGTTCAATATATACATCAATGACCTATGTAACAGTAACCTTGCCGATCACATCATCACCTTTGCTGATGATACAGTATTGATTTATGAAGGCAAAAGCTGGAACGAAGTTCATAGTAAAGCAGAAATTGGTATAAACAAGGTTATACAATGGTTAGACAATAACCTCCTTACTCTCAATACGGATAAAACCAAATTCATACGTTTCAGTGCAACGCAAGCGGGACAACCCAAAGATGTGCTAAACATTACTGCTCACCTTTGCAATGAAATAAATACTTGTACTTGCAATAACTTAGAATGCGTGGATAGTTTAAAATATTTAGGATTCATTATTGACAAATTCCTGAGATGGGAAGAACACGTCAACTCAACTGCCACAAAAGTCAGAAAACTCACTTACCTTTTCATGACAATTAGAAATATTCTTCATGTAAAAGATCTAAAATCAATATATTTTGCCATGTGTAATTCTTTACGTGAATATGCATCCTTAGGATGGGGCGGTTGTGCCAAAACAATTTTGGACCCCCTGGCAAAAGCGCAGAAATCCCTAATAAGAGTCGTCCTTAAAAAACCCTTCAGGTACCCCAGTGATGAATTATTCAAAAAAATGCAAGTTCTTGGTGTCAGACAACTGTATATCAGGAAAATTGTATTACATACACATAAACAACGTTACCACTACCTATCTATCGATCACTATCACGACACCAGACACTCAAGAAGTAATCCAATAGTTTCAACAAAAACCATGACATCCCTTGTTCAAAGACAATTTTCAAACTTAGGAACAAAATTGTTTAACATAATACCCGATACATGGAAAATGAAAAGTACAAACGTCCTGCGTAAACTGATCACTGTATGGCTTCTCGATTTAGAGAGGGTCAAAAGCGAACATATGCTCATTAATAGATAAGTAAAATTTTAATAAAACCTTCATATGTAATTCATTACTTCTTACTATGCACTAAATTTTAAAAAAATGCATACCATACTTTAATCTTGTATACTTTAAACTTTTATACTTTATACTTTAAACTTTTATACTTTATACTTTAAACTTGTACATCTCATATGTAATTCATTATTACACTAAATTTAAAAAAATGCATATCACACTTTAATCTCTTATTTTTAAACTTATATACTTTACATTTTAAACTTGTACATCTCAATTGTAATTCATTATTACTCTACACTAATTTAAAAAAAAAAAGCATGTAATACTTTAGTATCTTATACTTTAAACTTTTATTCTTCATACTTTACACTTTTACATCTCACATGTAATTCATTATTTCTCCACAGTAAATTAAAAAATGCATATCATACCTTTAACTTATATTCTTTAAACTTTTATACTTTATATTTTAAACTTTTACATCTCATATGTAATTCATTATTAATCTACACTAATTTAAAAAATGTATGTCATACTTTAGTTTTTTTTTACTTTAAACTTTTATTGTTTTTACTTTCAAATTTTACATTTCATATGTAATTCATTCTTTCCCTACAGTAAATATATAAAATGCATATCATACTTTAAACTTCTATACTTCTATACCTTATACTTAAACTTTTACATCTCATACGTAATTCATTAATACTCTACACTAAATAAACAAAATGCATATCATACTTTAAACTTTTATATCTCATGTAATTCATTATTACTCTACAATAGAGTACAATAAATTTAAAGAAAAAAATTAAACATACTTAAGAAAAAAAAAAAACACAATTTTTTTTTTTTTTTTTTAAATTTACTTTATGGATTCTTTTATATTCGTATTCTCTCATGTATATGTATATTAATATGAACTAAACTTATCAATTTGACTGTCCTAAAACGGGATTTGTTCCTAGTTGGACAGTCAAAGCCTTCTTAAATATTTCTGTAAAATAATGTGTGTTTCAAATAAATATTATTATTATTATCTTAATACTAGGAACAATTAGTACGAGTATGAGAAAATACATGTTTAAATACCTTTCCCCTAGTATTTCTCATTAGTACGTACTTAACTTCCTTGTATGTACGCCACCCATACCAAATACTACGACGAGGTGTTTGCATGTGCCGGGCAGGGCAAATATTTGGGAATAGGTGATAGAAAAAATTTGAAATAGGAATGTTTGCCAAAGATATTTACTTGTAAAATTTGAAATAGGAATGTCTGTCAAAGATATTTACTTGTAAAATTTGAAATAGGAATGTCTGTCAAAGATATTTACTTGTAAAATTTGAAATAGGAATGTCTGTCAAAGATATTTACTTGTAAAATTTGAAATAGGAATGTTTGTCAAAGATATTTACTTGTAAAATTTGAAATAGGAATGTCTGTCAAAGATATTTACTTGTAAAATTTGAAATAGGAATGTTTGTCAAAGATATTTACTTGTAAAATTTGAAATAGGAATGTTTGTCAAAGATATTTACTTGTAAAATTTGAAATAGGAATGTTTGTCAAAGATATTTACTTGTAAAATTGTGTCGATAATTGAATAACCACAATGGAGTTTTTGAAAACTTTATTTAATTAACGAAGAAATTACATAAACTAACTAACAATGAACAATCACGGTTCCGTGCAGGGGTAAGTCGAGAGAATTGATAGCAACACAACGGTTATGGCGCAAAATTCTTCCTCCATCGCATGGAACAGTGAGGCATGGAACTGGCAGAGGAAGGTTGAAAGTAGACTGAATGCTGTAAAAATCAGATCTCTTAGGCGAATGTGAGGTAAAACCATGTATGATCGTGTGAGAAATGTTGAGATACGTAAAGAATGCAAGGCTGTTGTAAACGTAATGAGCAAGATTAAGAAAGGTTACGCTTAGATGGTTCGGGCATGTGGAGCGAATGAACGAAAAAAGGAGTGTAAGGAGAATATATAACTCGAATGTTAATGGAAGAAGAAGTCGGGGACGTCCGAGGGAGACATGGCACGATCAAGTGAATTATATACTTGAGTCAGACCATGTCAGAAGTCGGAATAACAGAAGAGAATGTATGAGACGTTGAATGAATGTGAATGAATCAAGAAGTGTATGCATGTGAGTTATTTGGCGGTCCGACCTCTCTGCCTACCTTATAATTTAATTTGCGGAATTTGGGTTGAAATGCCCTTGAACGCCGAAACAGCTGTCACAATAATAAAAAAATGTTTTCAGAGTTTAATGACAACATTATTACATTTGATTTGCGTTAAATTTAAAAAAAAAATGAATTTCTACGAATTAACCACAAACATAATTAATTAATTACGTCAAAGAAATTATAAAAATATACATATACGTCACCATAATTTTGCAATTCATAGCAGTTTGCTATCCGCCGTAATCATTTAATTGAAAATGATGCCACAAAGTGATTTTACCTGAACTGAAGAAAAAATTAAATAAACTCTTAACATATTATAATATCTTCAAAAGATTTGTGACGTTATTAATAAATGAATTAGAAATTACTTTTTTGTCAACCACTTTATTAATATACACATATCAACATGTTTCGAAAGCGATGATTTCTTCATCAGGAATATATAGGATACGAAAAAATAATAATTTAAGAATAGACACATTATAAACATAAACAGAAATTGATTAAAATAGGTAAGTAATCAATCAAAAATGTTAATAAAACATATTATAAAACATTAAATGACAAATTTATATTAGAAATAAAAAAAAAAATTATTTTTATTATTAATATCTTTATGAAAATAAATTCAAGAGATAGCTATTTAAAAATATATATTATTAATTATATTTAATTGACTATTAACGCTTTTTCTGATTTCTAAAATTTAAAATTTGTCTAATTGTAAACCGGTTGTATTTGAGGAAAATTCAGAATAACTGTTATTATTTAAACACTTAAATCGCTTTCCCATGTTCATATGTGTATGAAATGGTGAATACAAAATTATTTTTTATTTAATTTCTTAACATATTATGTTATTACCTATCTTCTTACATTTTTATTCAAAGATTCTGTCCCCCCCTTCCCCCATTTCATTTCCCAGTGGAACTTCCACGCTGTGTGAATTATAGGTCGATATTTTCTTATTGGTTTTTTCTATGGCTACGTCGTGAATTAAGTAATAGTCAATAGCTGCATTTCGTTATTAATTAGTGTGACGGAAATGCTCAAGGCTGCCCGCTTGAGGCAACGGGCTACCTTGTTTGAAATGGAAATAAATAATTTTATTAAAGCGTTGCAATAAAAGATCGGTCTATCATGTTTTAAAAAATAATGTGTTAGTAGCGTTTTGCCCGTTGCACCCGACGGAGCTGGTTGAAGTTAATTATTATCACCGAAATACCAATCTAGTCTCCTTTCTCAAGAAGCACTCCACTCATATGAGTATGTTTGGTGTAGCCTTAAGTGACCAGCTCAGGTACGGGGGCTCCATCGAAGGCAGAGTAAAATCAGCCCTCAGAGCCCAGGAAGCACGCCAAACGCGATCCCCAACATTCGTACACATTTTTAACATGAGAACGGGTTTCTTCTACGAATCGTTCTGTGTTAAACAGCTCGGCTGTGAAATGATCTACCGACCTCTGTGTTTCTACCCTCCTACAACATCCCAAAAGATGACATGGGAAATTATTTCCCTCAAGTGTCCTTCAGTGTGGAATTACTGTAAATAAAAACCGAACCTAACCTAATCTGACTTAACCTAACCTAACCAAATCAAACCAAACCTCACCTAACCCTTAATTATGTTAACCTAAAACGATCACTCACTCAGTTACAATCACGACGTACACCAACACAACACAAGAAACCACAACAAACTACATGTACCAAAAATACACTCAACAAAATTTGGACTAAAATCTTTAGAATATATATCTTACACACAATACAATAAATTACCCGACGATATTAAAAATGGAAGGCAATGTGAAAGGTCTCAAAGTAAGATGCTTAAACTCTATTATTTGAAAGAATAGTTAAACGAATAATATGGTACTGTGATATGTCTCTGTAATAAATATAATTATAAAATATACCAGTGATATGTGTCTTCATAAGTAATTCTAATTATATATGGTAAATGCTGTCAATGTACTGTGAATGTTAATTATGCATTTTAAATGTTATGTATTGTAAAATATTATTTCCAAAAACTCTACTGCATATGATACCATTTCAGTTTCAAATATGAAAAGTTCACATAGGTACGTGCCTATGTAAACACAATTGAATAGCATGCAATAATTCTATTTTAAAAAATGCTATCCCACTTTTAATATTCTGTGGTCTATTTCACTGAATCAGATCGAATCATTCTTTAATATCACACCTACTCCATTTCTATTAATTTGTACTCGCGGAGCTCAAAAAGGCGCAGCAAAATGTCGTACGAATATTATTAATTATTTTTTTGTTGATTTCATGCATAATTTATAGAGTTACTTTTTTTATGTTACGAATTAAAAAAATTTTCAATCGTTATTTATGTAGTTCACATTCACTCCGCTAGGCGCGCCAATAAAAATGTTAGTGTTCTAAAACTGTCAAACAGAAAACACAAAATACAAAGTAGTCCCAATTTTTTTCTCAAGCGCGATATTCTACAATTTTAAGTGAAAACTTACATAGTAAATAATGCAGAATGGTGTTACGAGTGAATGTTTAAGAGTTATTTCACAATGTTTGAGTAATATTTTTAAGATTGAGGCTCGAACTAAGCCAAATCAAGTGTCCAACCAAATGTCTACCTTATAGAACTGCGAAACGTATGGAAAATCGCCAAATTTGAATGCTTCTTGAAAAACAAATTAACTCCGGCGTCACTTAAAGCGGTTCACGCAGTAACGAACCCTATTGCAGAGCAAGATGTGGGAAAACGTGAGTCAAAATCGAACTTTTGAAAAATAACTCCTCTGTTGTAATTAGATTATGCCTATTCCAGTATTATATTTTTTGCGCACTTTGCCAATCTTTTAGAACCCATCATTTATGAACACGGAAGTGGAAATTTATTTTGGCGCACTTTGCAGAGATTTTATTTAAAAAAATCTAGCTTTCATACATTTGAAGGCTTCTCTTATCGTTACAGTAAATCTGGACCTTCTTGTATATTGTAAGTGGATTTCCTAGAGATTTACGACGACTTATTTCAATCACGAGCCGAAAAAGTCGCTGAAAATATCATGTAGTCTTTTTACATATAAAATTGCCCCTTTAACAGACTGAGTCCATTTACGATGCACGTGAACAGACAAAAATACATTTCATGAAAATTAATTAGAATGACAAAAATTTAGAGCCATATTTGCGTGTCTCTTGAATCTTTCAAGTTAAAGATATCACGAGAAATGTTATTTAGCAGCACCATACCTCGTGTCATGATGTGCTGAGCCAACACGTCTGTTCTAACATGTGGTATATATATAGCAGGTCGTGGTGCCGCCCCTGGTAGTAGTTGTTTGGTACAAATGCCTTATGGCACTCCAGGAGGTATGGACTTTATATAAAATTATGTACGATTTTGTACGCTATTACTGCAAGGGCCACGCTCATTCTAGTTTGGAGACTTCGGTAGAGCGTATCAGAGAGCAAATATTCTTCATGCATAAATTCTCTTGTTTTTTCGTAAAAAAAATCGTATTTGTATTATTATTTATTTTATTATTTAAACTTCCAGGGAGCTTTTACATACAAGTACATCATTTTTAAATCATACAAAAAATGGAAAACATGCACAAACATTAATTACACTTGAAATAAGAATAAACTCCAACAAAGCTAAAAATACACAGGAATATAAAATAACAGAAAATATATATATTACAGTATCCACAAAAAGTCAATATTATCATCAATAACAAATAAGTAAATAATGTAAAGAATTATAGTTAATAATAATTTAAAAAACTAGGTAGGCATAATTCCTTCATACTTTTTTTGAAATTTGCCAAGTTCAGAATTATTGTCAAATACATCCATATCATTTAAGTATTTGTTACCAAGACTGTGTAAGCCTTGAATTGGGGAATGAACTGTATTTGGAACGGGTTATACATATCTAAAATGTTAATGTTTGTCTTGTAGTTCGTTTAGGTATGTATATGTTGATTAAATGCAGGAGTTCAGAACAACCGAATTAACAATTTAAGAAGTTTAATAAAAAGGTTAGTTCTTTAATGTATTTTTTCTAATACTTTAATTTATTTTACGTATAGGGTTCATACAGTAGAAGATTAGACCTCACGAGGGCCGGTTTTATAACCATCCGTTCGTAACACTTGATTGTAACGCGAAACATAATTGCATCTTATTGCGGTAGCAAATATCGACAGAGTATTTTTCCGCCCTGGGTTAATTGTGCGCAGGCACGTTCTGTCAGGGGTTATTTTTTTCAGCAGCTATTTTTAAATAACGCTCACAGCGCGCCCCGTTCACCGCACTATGAATTTTTTATTGAGATTCCTGGCCACAATCCCTAATAACGAATTTAATTGTAGAGCATTCAAAACTATTGCTATTAGTCACCATCCTGAATAATTTCTTAACCAAGAAATGCTTAGCACATGAAATTCTGTTCACCCATACCGGATTAATCCCATTTCAAAGTGAACGCTCTTTTGAACAAGTGCTGATATTAGATTTTATTTAGTGGTTTTAGAGTAAAGTTAGTCTCTCAGAACCTGGGCGTATTGTACGGAGCCCGCAGTTACTGCAGATAGTACACAACTGCTGACCCTGTACAAATTGCAAGTGCGTCCGTCTGTAGAATTTGGCAGCCACCTCTGGTCGGAAACCCCAACATATCTGAAAAAACCCTCGACTCTGTGCATAAACGGGCGGTTTGATAGATTCGCCTATTTTTATAAACGGATCGCAGTCTTTGGAGCACAGACGTCAGGTGGAAATGCTGTCCTTATTTTACCGGTATTTTAATGGAAGACTCTCTGAGGATCTAGCGTCATTGATCCCCTCGGCACCGGTGCACAATCGGAAAAAACGCCAAACGCGCGCTCAACATTTGTCTCTTCAAGACCCAGGTTCACTCCTTCCTATCCTCTAAAAGACTCTCTACTACAAAGCATCCATAAATATGATGTAGGCCTTGAGATAAATTATTTCCTTCTGGGCCTCCTGTTTGAAGTTACTGTAAAAATACTAATATTTGACAATGAACAAGCACTTGGAGATTAGCGCCTTAATTGAATTTTACGTTTTTCATTTATTCCCATTGATGTTTCTACGGTGCCAAATAATATTATGCACTTTCTATTTTGTTCTAGCTGATGTGTACCCGGAATTGCTCGGGATTTTTTGTTGTTGTAATAAAGCTATCGGTTGTGAATTCTTGATTGTCGTTTGGGTGCCATAATTGATATGACAGCGAAAGTAATGCCGTGACGACTATTACTATATCTAAACATATATTCATTTGAAAATTTCCAAACAGTATTTTCTCAAAATATATCTAAATAGTAAAGTTATTAAGTAGGTACCCACTTGTGTTTTACATTTAAATATAATATTCTACCCAAACAAACCTTTTTCTTTTGAATATGTGATCTGTGGCTAACCAAAGAGATATATCTATGGGCTATCCTCAATACAATATGGCGGGTTCATACTAAGTTTAAAAAGTTATAGCAACCGTTTTACACATTGAAACTATTCTCTAAACCTTCCCGGCACTAATAAGAATAAACTGTGCTATTTTAAGCGAAAACGGTTGAGTGATTTTCGAGAAAATCGAGGACAAAACATTCATTTGCATATA
This sequence comes from Halesus radiatus, assembly GCA_022606495.2. Classification (NCBI taxonomy): domain Eukaryota; kingdom Metazoa; phylum Arthropoda; class Insecta; order Trichoptera; family Limnephilidae; genus Halesus; species Halesus radiatus. Next base: position 22,334 of record JAHDVE020009214.1, on the reverse strand, counting down.
TAGAGTTACCTTGAGAAAAAGATTCAAAACTTATCAAATATGTGTGTGAATGGTAACCGAATAATTCAGAACAGTGAAAAACACTTTTCAAAAGTGATATACGAGGTGTGTTCATAAGAAAAGGTGAATTTTGAATTTTTGCGGGCTGTGTACATTCGATTATCGAATTTTATTTTTGTTATGTTGTTACACATATGTTTATCATATGTTAGCATTATCAGTCATTTTGGATTAGTGGTTTGTTTTTGACAACTGGAAAGGTTAGTCACGTTTTTGTGTTTTCTTCGATTTTTTACTTTGCGTTAAAAATGGAATAAAGTGCTCCAACGCACTTAAAATGTTGACTGTGGCATTCGGCGAGTCTACTTTGTCTCAAAAAAGTCTTTGAAGCGCTTTACAGAAGGCCGAAAAGATGTTAATGACGATGAGCGTCCTGGAGTTGCAACCACGTCAACACACGAAGAAAACATCGAAACAATGAAGAAAATGGTTTTGGAAAATCGTCCAATAACTATTAGGGAAATTTCAGAGGATGTTGGCATATCAATCGGCTCATGACATGCAATTTTCTCGGATGTTTTGGGCAGGCAACGTGTGGCAGCGAAGTTTGTTCCGAAATTGCTAAATTTTGAGCAAAAGCAACGTCGCATTGGTATCGCTCAGGAGTTGTTGAATGACGTCAACGACGATCCAGATTTGCTCAAAGGGGTCATAACTGGCGATGAAACTTGGGTATATGGTTATAGGGTATATGGTTGTAGCGTTTTGCCACAATTGATGAGATAAAGTCAGAATCGAAGAACGAGCTGATGGCCATACCGAAAAGCGCATTCCAGAAGTTCTTCGAGGATTGGAAGAAGCGCTGGCATAACTGCATTATATCTGAGGGGATTACTTTGAAGGGGAGAAAATGGAAATTGATGAATAAATAAATACTTTTCTTTTGAACACACCTCGTATAGTCAGAAAAAAAACTAGGTAAATCAGATTAAGTTAGGTTGGTTTTTTTCATCAGTTTCATCAATTCTTATTCATGATTCTGATGTCACATGTCGTTCTACCAATTGGCATGCTTTCCGAGAAAGCATGGAAAATCGCGTCATTAGTAAACATTACTAATATTATAATAGGTTTTTGGTTTCCTAGAACTCACTAGCTTTCTGATGTCACATGTCGTTCTACCAATTGGCATGCTTTACGAGAAAGCACGGAAAATCGCGTCATTAGCAAACATTACTAATGTTTCAATAGATTTTGGTTTCCTAGAACTCACTAGCTTTAAGTGCACATGTCGTTTTACCAATTGGCATGCTTTCCGAGGACGCACGGAAAATCGCGTCATTAGCAAACATCACTAATGTTTTAATAGGTTTTTGGTTTTCTAGAACTCACTAGCTTTAAGTGCACGTGATCTTCGCGGAACCATTTAAAATACTGGATACTGATGTGACCAGTATTTTACTACACCTGGGGGACTGGACCACTCACACTTCGAGCTTCCGGAACAAATAGATTCTTCCGAGAGCGAGGATTTGAAATCCACTTAGACATGTGCATTGCATATGTTTTAATTGGTGTACATTTTGTAATAATAATAATAATATTAATGAGATCATTTATATAGCGTTGTTTTTGTGAAAAATCACCTATGAAGGTCTACACTGTTTCGAGTTGTTATATCTGTAAGATTAACAAAGGAACGCTTATATGGTTTAGGCATGTAGAGCGAATGAATGAAGAAAGGAGTGTAAGGAGAATATATTACGCGTATGTGAATGGAGGAAGAAGCCTAGGAAGTCCGAGGAAGACATGGCACGATCAAGTGAATCAAATACTTGCGTCGGACCATGTCAGAAGTCGGAATAACGGAAGAGAATGTACTCGTATGAGACGTTGTACAAATTTGAATGAAGCAAGAACCGAATCCAAGATCGAGTTGTTTGGCGATCCGATGTCTCTACCTACCCCTGCGGGGAAATGGATTGATTGTTAATTTCTTCAAAAGATTGGTATTCACTTTGTGGCGTCATTATTAATAAATTAATTAAAAACTACTTTGTAATCACCACTTTATTAATATATACAGATCAACATTTGTCTATACTTGACATTATTATTTTTAGTATTCTGTGTATTCCTGATGAGGAAAGCATCGATTTCGAGATATATATTAAGTATATATTTTTAATGTGGTGTTTTAAATTTATTTATTTTTTAATTATTTTTTCTAAGTGAATAAAATCAATGCACTTTTTGCTAGTAAAATATGTAGATTTTAGCGAGTTGCCAAGTCACTTGCAAAATTTGGAAAATTTTGTCAGGAATTTAAAAAAAAAGCCCTTTGTCTCGGTGTCTGTTTACAGAACGTGACTGGTGAGACGGTGACCTAGGCACTAGTATGGGTTACAATCAAACAGTGTATAGACTATAGACTTGTCCCAGACTCGGCTGACCTAGGAACTGATATCAGTTGCGACTACTGAACAGATATATCGACTGAAGTGTGATTGAGGTGGGCATGTTTGGGTTCCCGAAGTAAATTTCTCCTTACTTCTGCTGACAATGTTTAAAAAAATTGATTTATTTTTCAAATAATCATGTTCTCTTGTCTCTCTGGGGTTTAGGAGGCGATAATCTTATGCAAACTGAAGACATCAACTTGATGATAATCATATAAATTTATACTTTAAAATCGGTTGGTATCAAAGATATCACTGAATAGTAGTATGAACCGAAGTTTTTTTTTAATTTTTAAAACTACATAGTTATTCTAGCTGGCTTAGCTGGAGATTCTGCACTCTATTTTCGCATCACAAAAGCATTTTTCATATTGAACCGTTGAAAATATAGACCGTAAAATATGGCGGGTTGTTTTATTTTTAAAATAATATTTTGAATCTCCATAGGTCATGATACTCATGGTGGACATGTCCTTGCAAGCTGGTAATAGCTCCAATAACCTAAATATGGTTTCAAAATAAATAAATAAAACCTTAATAAATAAATAATAATAAAAGCTTCAAATTTAATAATTAAAAACATCCCAAATACTATTGTTAGGGGGGGGGGGAAAGCAGGGAAGGATGGTAAGGAAAAAGCCCCCCGTTCATGGCGTCCAGTGTTAGGGCGGGGACAGGTTGGATTCGACGACATCCACGTTGATTGCCAGTGTTAAAAGAAGACAGTGCAAACTCACCCTGAGACCAGATTCAGAACTGGATCCTGGCTTCAATGTGGCATAGCTCAGCTGGTAAAACATAGCGTTTCTCATCTCAAGGTCATTGGGTCGGCCGAAGCCTTAGAATTGGAGTGGGTATCTAACTACTTAATTGAAGAGAAATGTGTGCTTCCAAGTCAGGATTTATTTATAACAAAACATGGGCAGGTAAATTACATACGGGGTTCATCACAATGGGGGAAACCTAATATGTTCCTGACAAAATCTCTCTCTATGGGTTTTCCAACCGGGCACGTTATTTGAAAAGGCACAAATATTCAGCACATAATAAGAAGGGAAGTTTTATTAGCGGCTTACATGTGTACCTGTAAATCGGGCGACGCCATCGGCAGGCCGGATTTCCACGAGGTCAGCGTCCACGTTCACAGGTAGATTATGCATTCCCACACTGATTTTAACAAGAATAGGGACCCAGAGATAATTCCATGTCTGGATTAGGAAATCCAATCAAAATCAAATCCAATGCGTGCGTTTGGTGCTCAAGGTACCAGAACATGCTTGACAAAAACGTTATTAGATTAGGAAATGATGCAATCGCTACGTGCTCCAAGGCACACATGCAGCTGATAGTTCGGTATCGCCGCTGTCTTCGCGAGCCCACTCCGTTCCACGCCGCCGGAAATTAAGTGCTTACGCTTGTCTCATTGGTTGATTAACAAAGATAGCCGGCGGAAACTTACCGGATTGGTTGATAATGGTCATGTGTTTGTGAGATGTACTGTTATTGGTTGAAATGTAACGTTTTGCAATCGAGTGGCTAGAAGTAAACCAGAATCAAGAAGTATTATTCCTTCAACAACTAGAATCTCCTATTCGTTACGTAACACTATCCAACCAGCTTTTTATACCGATAAAAAATTGTATTTTATATAACAAAGATAAAGATAACATTTTCTAATAAATCGGGGTATATAAATTAATTTGTAACGATTGCAACTATTTTTACAGAGGAAAGACTTCTTAGAAATTTCAGTATTAGAGTTAAGGAATTCCCAAGGTGTTTAAATAATAACAACTCTTCCGAATTTGCCAATCATATTTTATGAACTAATCATTCTTTTGACACTAATAAAGATTTGAAATGTTTACATACAAATACAACCGGTTTACAATTAGACAACTTAAAATAATAAAAATCGAAAAAAGCATTAATAGTGAATTAAATTTAATAAATAATGAAATATTTAAAAAATAGCTATATCTTGAATTGATTTTCATATTAATATTATTAATAATAATATATTTATTTAAAATTTCTAATTTGTTATTCAATGTTTTATAATAATTTCTTTATTAACATTTTTGTTTGATTACTTAACTAATACCCTCCATTACCTTAATGAGCGGGCTTAAATATAAGTTTGCCATCAACAATTGCCGCTAGCACGTAAAACACAGTTTATAAGTCTTTGAAATATAAATAAATAAAAGCCCTACAGTAGCAATAGGCAGTCCGCTCACTGGGTAGAGAAGATTATATCCAAGCTTATGTACCTCTAACCACAGTTGACGCAGGAAGAGGGAGAAATGTTCCCTGGCACTGTACACTAAAATTTTACAATACATTAATATTATTATTATACTTACCTACTTTAATAAATTTTTGTTTACGTTGATAATTTGTCTATTCTTACATTATTGTGTTCTATTTTTATAATTTGTCTATACTTGACATTATTATTTTTTGTATTCTATATGTTCCTGATGAAGAAAACATCGCTTTCGAAACATGTAGATATCTATGTATATTAATAATAATAATAAGTGTTTATTCCGGTATGTGGGGAGGCTAGTGCGGTCCCACATATTCCATACAAAATATACATGCAATAGTTGCAAATAATATATATACAAAAGCTTAAGAAATAAAATAATAATACGATAGTAGGTGAATATACATCACACATAAAACGAAAATTTAAAAATATAAATAAAATAACTAATAAAAATTAAGTACATCAAAATAACGCCTCTAAGATACTGCGGCATTCAATCATCTTTCTCCAGTATGCGTCGATGCTAGAGACTGGACTGAGGCGGGCTTCCACGATGAGGATAATCTAGGAGCTGTTTATTCTTTCCCTCATTCCAGCCACCCTGGATCTTATAAGGGCTGCAAAACCGGAAACTCGCCCCTCCGTGAATATACTGGAAGCGCTGCAGCATCTGGGGAAGCCAAACATTATGCGGAAGACGTTATTACACTGTACACGAAGTCTTTCCATACTACTCTTTTTATAGTTTGCCCAGAGTTCGCACGTGTACAACGTTGCGCAGAAGGCAAGGAAGAGAGTCCTTTTCACAGTTGTACACTACAAAGGCGAAATCTTCTACTGAGCATGTTCGATTTTACGCTAAGAGCTCGTCTTTGCCTATCAATATCATCATCATCCATCAGAGTAGTGGTGATTATGTGTCCTAGGTATTTGGTTCGTTCAGTCACCTTCAGGATCACACCTTTCAGGGTAGCTGCAGGAATATTAGTCGGGCCTTGTCCATATCTTATAACCAACAGAGCCGTTTTATTGGGGTTATATAACATGTTTGTTTCTTCAGCAAGCCCTCTTATAGGCGGTGCCATCAGTACCATGTCGTCCGAATAACTGATGTTGTTCAGACACTATCCTCCGATGTGGCAGCCTACCCTTGCATTGTTTAGTCATTCGGTTAGTTCGTCCATGTAAAGGTTGAACAATATCGGGGACATACAACCATCCTGTCTGATGCCGCTCTTTAGGAGGAAAGATTCGGAAAAATCATCTTTCCACTTTACTAGATTTTCCTGCTGTATGTGCCACAGCTTGAGGGTGCGTATCACCGCCGATGACATGCCTCTATCCCTGAGTTTAGCCCATAACAACGGGTGAAAAAACCTGTCGAAGGCCTAACTCAGGTCAAGGAAACATGCGTATAAGGTGGTTTTCTTATTTTTATAGTATTCTAGTGTTCTTTTCACTATACTGGCATCTGTCTTTCCTCCTACATTTAATCCGGGCATCTTCAAGGCCCGCATTTACAAATCCCTTTCTACAGCCCCCTTTAACCCGCCTCACAACGTTGCCCAACCGGGTAGCAATATAGTTCACTCGTACATACAGGGGCGCTCTTGTGAGGGGTCACTTAAAAATAAAACTAAGTATTGAAGAGTCTCGATTCCCGCAAATTAGTTTGACCTGATAACGTTCCACCCAGGTTCTTATTTAATTGTATGAATACAATTGTCATATCCCATATATAAGTTACTTATAATATCGCTGTCATCGGGTGTATTTCCGGACCTATGGAAGTTTACTTAGAAAAAACATCACCAAAATGCGCGTGTATTATTTTATAAATCTCAGGGATAAATATTAAAACGTTTTTTGGTCATAATAATAATAATAATAATAACAAAGCATTTATATAGCGTCGTTTTGTGTTATTTCACTTCGAGTGCGCTTTACTATAAATAAACTTAAAAAATGATTAAATAACCATTCCATGGTCATATATGACAATGTCGGAACAAGGGTTCGTAAGTAGGAGATTTTGCAATTTATACATTTTAAAGTGTAATGCATTATTTTTTTATATAAAGACTCACCAAAAAATGTCCGGTTAAACGAAAGGCCAAAGTGTGTTCCACTTACAGTATTTAATTAAATCATCGACGATATTTCTAGGCCATCAAATTTTCAAACCAAAAACACATGATTTTTAATTAGTTCGCGTTGCATCGCCTTAAACGAATCATCTTACCCATTTAACTTGGATTTATTAAAGGAAGATCAACCCTTTCTAATTTGGTATGGTATGAGAAAGACATCGTTAATGTCCCGAATGCAGCACATCAAATTGACTTCAGCAAGACGTTTGACAAAGTGAGCCACATGATCTTATTACGTAAACTAAAAGAGTTTGGAGTAAAATGCATTATGTTGGATCGGTTTAAGAGTTATCTATTAGGGTGTTACTCAGCGGTCAAGGTTGATTCATTCACTCTTTATACATTTTGCAGCATCCAGCGGAGTACCCCCTGGACAAACATTATTTTGTTTGTTCATCAATTACGTAGTTAATATTTTAAGTCAGAGTCTTGATATTTACCCATTATCTTAAGAAATACAGAACAATCAGAAATGATAATGATCACGTGGTATTCTGATAACATTTGCAACTCAATATTGGTAAGTGAGAGATTATTAGTTTCCACAAAGAAAAAATCTTAATTTTACATCTTTTTTTAATCTTCTTCGAGTATAGCTGATTTGTGATCGCGGAGTTTTATTCCACGAGAGTTTTCAGTTAAATTTCACATCAATTGTAATCGACCACTTGTCGTCACAAGACTGTAAATATAGGGATGCTGGTGGTACAGGGCCAGGTGGCCTTTGCTCTGCCGATGTGGGGCAGCTATGGTCGCGCCAGGGTGCAAAGGGTGAGGCAGGGGCTACTGGCCATCACTGCTCCCTAAGCACCCCTGCTACGTCAGCGGGAGTACAGGGACGGATTTATCTTCTGGATAACATTATTTGATAGAATGTACTAGGAACGGAGAAGGGTGAAAAACACGCGGGACGTTAAGAGGCTACTCAGTAAACGTCCGATAGAAATTTGTTATCGAATGTTGATAACTAACAAATGAACATGAAATAAAATTGTTAAACATAGATAATTATGTAATAAAAAATGTAGTAGAATCCACAAAACGGTATCGAATTTGTTCCGAGTCAGGCGTGTTTGTCAAGAAAGATGAGGGGTATTGCAATAAGCCCTAGCTAGTTAGAGGATTACGAAAGAATCCATAAAATAAAAATAAAACTTTCCGGGTGGTCCTTTGTTATAGAATTTGACCAGTGGCGGGGAGTGGAAAACACCCTCGATTCCAAAAAATTCAACACGTCTGTAACATCAATGAAATAACAAGCGATGGGATGAGAGCAAAGTTTAAAAGTGTGTCAACGCTAAAATATTTGTTTTGTTTTTTTGTTTATTTTTTTTAAATTTTATGTAAATCAAATTTAATAATGTTATTATTAAGTTCTGCAAGTATTTTTAGTTTTTATTATTGTGACAGCTGTTTCGGCGTTTAAGGACATTTTCAAACTGTGGTTAATCCACATTGCGACGACTTATTTACATGATTTAATTTACCCCCACTCCTTTAAAAATTTGGATGGATGGGTAATGATTTATTATGTGATAAATAAGTCGTAATATCTTAAATAGTCGTAATCTTCAAAAGATTGGTATTCACTTTGTAACATCGTTATTAATAAATGAATTAAAAATTGCCTCTCGCGAATAATTTATTTTAATATGAAAAACTAAAACTTTTATTTTATATGAAACAATATTTTAATTATTCTTCAAAAAAATTCGAATTCCGCTTTGGCGCCCCCTCTCCTTCCCTAGTCTGTCGCCCGGGGAATATGCCCCCACCTAAACCCCCTAGCTACGCCTCTGCCGGGTCTATAATCATTAAATTTGTTCGATCGTTTTCAATTTGTCATGTGAAATGTGAAGCTGGTAAAAACTATTCTCGAAGCCACACCCCGTATATTTAATCATTTGTGAGTCTATATTTCCCTGGTAAGAGACCACATATTTAACAGAGATGAATTTCCTCCCCTTTTGTTCCCCTCCCCCCACCGCACACACTAACCCATATTGGGGATGCCAGGAGCAGAAAGGTCTCTTGTGCAGTACACACATACAAAATAATACTTTATTGATAACTACACAATTATGAATACTGTATAAATTCGCCTTTGTAGCTAATTATATAGAATGGTACTTATACTATGTTATTCCTGTATTTGTTCGTGAGCAAATGAAATATTTAGTGATTGTATTTCATGAATATAATTTTTTTTTTTTTTTTTTTTTTTTATTGTATAATATTAATTATATACAGTGGGAACTTATACACGCTAAGCCGCTGCAAGTAGCTTGTCAGCAGGAGTTTATTTCAACAATATAATATAATACAACAATAAATTACAATCATCATACAAATGTAGGGCAAAATTATTATATTTAGGCGCATGCATCTTGTCCTGTACATAAGTTGAGAAAAAAAAAATTAAAGAGAAAAAATAATGGTAAAAGCATTACAGATTTGTTATTGAGATACTAGAGTCCAATCTTATAACACCGATTTAAATAATATTATAAAAATGTCAATATCATAAAGAATATCAAAATTATAAAAGTACCAATATTATAAAAGTATCAATATTATAAAAATATCAACATTATAAAAACATCAATACTTTTTAAAAATATCAACATTATAAAAACATTCATATTACAAAAATATAACTATTACGTAAATATCAGAAATATCAAAGTATCTGTTAGTATTAAATAGATTAAGAAATAAAAATTTAAAAGATATATACATAAAACAGCAGTACAGGTTGGTTACAATGAGGATAGACTTAAAATATAATAGTAACACCGTAACAGTAAGTACACCAGATATCTAGGAGCTATACAACCATGGAGACCGTCATATTTGTTACCATCAATACACAAGGTTACTTTCCAAAAGCCAACACTTTAACATCAGTGAGAATTTCATCATAGGACAATTGTTTTTAAATGCGTATGGCAATTTGTTAAATATAAATGGTACAATGTATTCAAGGGTTCGTTGACCATATTTATTTTGAAATATTGGCACTATCATTCCTATATTTTGCGTGAAACGTGTATTGTGTACATGATCCACCACTGCCTTATATGGACTTTCAGATATATGTTGCAGTAGAATTTTATGCCACAAAATACCACGAACAGGTAATACATTAATTGATTTGTACATAATGTCAATGTCTCGCCTTTGGTTAAAAACTGTTTTACTTACTAACAATTTTACCATGGCGTTTTGAATCAGCTGTAAATGTTTTATGTTGGTCTTACAGGAGTGTCCCCAAGAAGTTATACCATACCTTATAGTCGATTCTGCTAGAGACAAATAAATTATTTTCATAGTTTTTATAGGCACGTATAATTTTATCTTGTGGAGTCTTCCTACAGTGGCTCGAAGTCGCTTACAGAGGTTGGAAATTTGTACGTCCCATTTCATATTACAATCCACCGTAACACCTAGATACACGTACTGGTTGACTAATTCGATACTTGTACACGCGCAGGGCTGTTGGGTATTATTGTGAATGCAATTAAATGAATGGGATATGATTACAGGTGCCTCTCTGTACCTTGCATGCGGGGATCTTATATGCATCAATTTCGTTTTTTAGCATTGATTATTAGACCAGAGTCATGTGACCATTTTAATAAAGAAATAAAGTCTACCTGTAACAATTTTAGTGCAGTATCCAAATTTTCATGGGATATTATAAGTGCTGTATCATCAGCATATACATAATGTTTAACAAACGAGAATATTTTGTTCATAAGTGATACAAAGATAATATAGAGCGTTGGACCTAAAATTGACCCTTGTGGAACTCCTGTTTTGACATTTCTTCTTTTACTAAATTTGTCTGATATTTTTACTTGGATTTGGCGGTTGGTTAGGAAGTTTTTGAATAGTTTGAGAAAGTTTCCTCTTACCCCTATTGCCTCCAAAATATTTAACAATTTCATCGGGTCTATATTATCAAATGCCTTTGAATTGTCTATAAACAGTACCAAAACATGTCTTTTATTATTCAGTTCATTATTTATATAATTAGAGAAATCCTGAAGTAACATTTCAGTACTTTTTTTTTTTTGAAAACCAAATTGATTAGGATCTATTAAAGAAAAGCACTCCAAGTATTTGGTTAGTTTTAAAGATATGTATTTTTCAAGAATCTTTTCTAGAGCGGGTAATATACTAATCGGTCTATAGTTTCCTATATCAGTATGTTTCCCATTTTTGTAAAAAGGTCTGATAATACTACATTTGAGTTCATCTGGTATCACAGCTTGTGTTAAAATTGTGTTGATCAGATGGGTTAATATAGGACCCAAAATATCTATGTGTCTTTTTATGTCAAACATTCGGATATTATCTATGCCAGGGGACTTTGAATTTTTGAGAAGTTTGACTTGAGATGGCTCCCCCCCCCCCCACTAGGCTTTAAAGATGTGATGGCCCGTCCTTCCTTCGTTTATGATTTAATTTAGCAATAGACTTTCGTTCGCGCCACCGATTTAAGATGACTCCTCTACTGCTGCCTTAAATTTTCCTAACTAATGTGATTGGAAAACTCTATGTAGTTTTCCTTTCAATTTGAGGTTTTTCTCCTCCTTGGCCAGCGTGTAACGTCTAGCCCTATGCTAACATTCGAGTGTTTCCGATTTTCATGATTTTCACGGAAATTTTGCACTCCAATGTGGTCAATTTCCCAAGCTTTTCCGGAGTCTACGTTGTGTTGTTTTTTGTTTCAGACTATTGGAAAAACAAGGCCTTATTTGTGGTAACCCCTATTCTTTGTAGCGTAGGCAGACTCTCGCATACCATTGACAGAATTCGTATTCCTAACATTCCTATCTTAGACTTTAATGTTCTGAACTCTCTATTATTATCCTACTATGCAATCTACGTTAATTTCCTATAGGAAGACTAGCATTTTCCTAACTTTACCCCTAAATTTTCTATTTTTCTTCTATCGTGAGTTTTAATGGGAAAACTTAGCTTCTGGGCTATACTAATTGCACTATTTCTGATCTATATAATACGACGTAGTTTCGATTTTAAATTTGGTATACATAAATGTAATGATCACAGTATTATCGCCTTTCCTCATCGTACTAAGTGTTATTCTACATGGGTTAGTTTCAATGAATTTCATGGTTAAAAGGTACAGTTTTACTTGTTTTGGCGCCATCTCCATCCTCTCCTAAATTTGGGGAAATTACATGGTTAGGTTTAGTTTTCACAGCTTTTGTTATGACGAGTGATCGAATACGGTTTGTTTTGCTGCAATTCGGCTCCAGACCTACCCCTAAAGTACTCAGATGACCACGTTTCCGGTTAGTAACTCTCCCCACACAGACGTACAGCCCGACCAAACGGTATACGTAACCTCTTCAATTTTCAGTTCGTGCGCTATTGGTCATCCCCTGTACCGCGACGGAAAGAGCACCTTCCTTATCCATGGGTCCGAGACCCTCCGAATTCCCGTCCTCCAGACAGTTACATTTAAAGGAGATCAACCCGGTTCCGTCCCCTCGTCAAACAACATTATATACTTGCGAATTTTTGCAAGGTCCGGGTTGAAAGGACGTCCCCCGCATCAAGAGTTCAGAGATAACCACGCTTAAATCAGCAATTATCTCTGCCCAATCGATAGGTACAAATTATAAATATATATAAACAATACGAGTTTTTATAATCCACAATACTCCAGTTTTCCCAGAAAATTGTGGATCTGACATCTCCAACACAGGTCGTGAATCTGTGCCAGATATTCAGACATATTACATAAGAATATACGTAAAAGTGATAATACAATATACATGATATATTATTTTTTGGTTTGGTTGACAGGTTGGTTTAATGAGACCCTGCTATCTCATGTAGTTTGAATTTTACTGTACATTGATTTTTTTTGTTTGGAGAAAAGGTAGGACTCCAAAAAGCCCAAAATTTGCAAGGCCTGAACCTTGAAAACCTAAGTCGAAGATAAAATTAATTTTATAACATAACTTGGGAACGTATTGTCGACGAATGATTATGCTTATTTTGATATTTCCAGTAATGTGGGTTTTTGTTTGTTCTGTTGAATTCATCAATATGTTCGAACGGGTGTGGAGCGCCTTTGAATTGAATCTTTCTATGAAAATGGCGCTATAAAAATATTTATGTACGCAAACTACAAATACGTGATTTCTAAAAGATGATAGTCCATCGCAAAAGATGATAGTTATTTTTCAATTAAATGTCGACGTTTGTTAAAGTACTTATTCTTCGTAAGATGTACTGAAATTCGAATATATATATACATACTTATACGTATCTACATACTTCGATAAAAGAAGGTGTGGTTTGGAATGTTGACCTAGTTTTAATAACAGTCGAGGAAGTGTGTCATTGAGATATGCGACAGTTATTAAGTGTCAGAGACCCCCGTCAGGAAGCATAACAATTAGGATTCATTGGTTTGTTTTAGAATGATAACGATCTTTGAATTAATAAAGATCGTTTGGGTTGTTGGTAATTTTAGTAACGTTAGTTTTGAATTTATATGTTAGGAAAATGTATATATTAATAAAATAAATTGTTTTTATAGGAGATATACATAAATATAATAATTGGTTTTATATATATATACATATTAAACATTGTATATAAATAAACATAAAATAAATAACGGCCATATAGATTTGATAGATACATTATACGCTTTATACATACATACATACCCATACACACATACATTCTCTTAGTAAAGGCCAAGTCTTTAGCCGAAGTTATTTCACTACACAGTGAAATACCTATAAAAGATGTTCTGAAGTTGTTGACTATGAATTAACTCGATAAAGACAATTATACAGGTAGGTATCTACCGGAAACTTTTATAAATACTTAAATGTATTTATGGAAAAAAATAGGTATTTTTGAATATTTAAAAGTCAAGTGCTGGTAATGAGTGAGACAATTGAATTATCTATAGTACTAGTTTAATTATAATTCAATGCGAAAGGAAAGATTTATCGTAAAATATCTCATAAAGGAAGATGTACCCGCTGGGTATCATAAAATGTATTTGAACTCAAATATTTGATTAGAAAGGCTTTGATCACGTATACAAAACATTCACTCATGATAGATAACGGTCGTATAGTATTGACCTATATATTAAACATTAAATATAAATATATATATATACATATTTACATATACACACATACAATACATGTACTTATAAGTCATTAGAAATATAATTCATATCTCCATCCTCGCCTTCCCTGGGATCCTGAAAACTTGTATATTAATTTGACTCACCTGAATTCCGACAAATTCATAATTTTTCCAGACGGGTTATACACGCCAATATGAAGATTCAGAAAATATTGAACTTCCCTGCCTGGAATGTTTAATCTAAGTTAGAAATATTTACTTAATACAATCTAGTGTTTCCTAATTTCAATTCGTGATCTACCGATTTGTATTATTTCTTCAAATTTAATGATCTCTAAATCCAAATATTATTAGATAATATTTAAATTTTGTTGTTTTATTTTCCTATTTTATTCTTTGTACTCACGTAATTCTCTCTACTAACTATTAATTAAATCCGTAAACCGAACGCTTGGTAATATTTTAGAACTTTATTATTTTTCTTTGACGGAATTAATCCCACGCTAGGTATTAAAATTGAATTATATGAAACTAAGACTCAGCTGTTTTTAAACTTTCACTAAATTATTTTAAACGCAATTATATTTAATTTTTCTTAAACTCGTAATGAATTTCAGTTCAACATAAAATATGAATTAAATCATATTTCATTTAAACAATTTTAATTAATTCACAGAAGCTAATTTTAAAAATCTTTAAACAAATAACTTTATTAATTTTTAGAAATTTTCAATATTTATTAAATTATTATTATTATCACATTGCTCTAACAGTTTTGAGAAAATTAATTTAATTACAACTTTTAGAATCTTTAACGTAATTTAAGTATTATTAATTTTTAGGAAATTTCACTATTTATGAAACTATTATTGTATTAGATCAACAAGAGAATTTATTTTAATACAATATTAATTCGAACACAAAACACTTTATTTACTGGGTCACTTTTTTATATCACTTCACTTAAATATAATGAATTTTAGAAGACTTCGATTCAAACACTTTATTTATAAACACTTTCGATTATTATAATTTCACTTAAAAACCACCAATTTTAATTAATTCACAGAAGTAATTTTTAGTATCAACTTAATTATAATGAATTTTAGAAACTTCAATATTTATCAAACTATTATTGAATTTAATCAAACTATTGTTGAACCAATCCAACAACTATTTAAAAGAATTTATTTAAAACTTTATTTAATTGTAAGAAACAAATCAAATGAAACTTCCTAAGTCCAAAACCAAAACAATTACTTAAAATCGGCCAGCACGTAATTTAATTTTTTCTCGCCCGACGTATTCGCGACTAATCCCATATTCCCTCATTACATTGCCTTATATACCTAGCTTAGAATCAAAAGGATTTAACTCCATTCCATACCTACATTAAATTATGTTCTCTATTAACTCGTAAACCAATATGTAAGTAATACTAATTTCGACTGTAATTCTTCAATGTAAATATTTAGATAAAATCTGGCCCGCCTCTGAATCCATCACTTTTCCTCACTCCGGCCAGGATCGAATTTAGTTCATTCCTCTAGATCGCCCTGCTGTTCCTTATTATGGAATTGTAAATTTCGATTCATGTTTTTTTTTTCTGAAAATATTATCTATCGCTTATTCTTTGGTCGCCTATGAACTCGGGTATCTCGTAATCATAGCCACCATGTCATTATTGAATTTTATTTAAAGAAGCGCCTTCTTCACATCGTTCAATTTTAGAAATTCCCTTAGTCCCTGGTTATCTTGATATGCGATATCTTTTTATTTATGAATTTTCCGATGGTAACATGGTTTTTTCTCTGATCTAACATGTGAATATTCGATTAACGCATATTTTCGTGCAATTTTCAATTGATCCTAATATTGGTGTAAACACTTTATAATTTCTTCCCCACCTCACCTGCCTGAGTTAATAAATATACCTTTCCAGAATGATTTTTCAATGTGTTGCACTGCTTCTTCCTGGTCTAGCTGTATTACACCTTTTGCATGTACCTATCGTCTGCTTATACTTTCATCCGGGTCGATTGATATCATCCTTAATTGATTTTTCACCACCTTTAATAATTTTATGTATTAATTTATTGGCGTTTTTACCTGCGATTTACCTACCCCAAACCTGGTAGATATGAGTTCGTTCACTTCTTTCCTGGCCACTCCCCTTTCTCCATTCCACTCTAACTCAATATCACATTAGATTATTGTTTACTATGGGTAATAATCATTACTTTTGTAAAAAACCGATATAAATCAGAGTTAATCGAAAACCCATTATTTTTTATTACTTTTCCTTAAATAAATATTCCTATCTTCCCTGTATATTTTTAATTGTTCGTTTATCTCTTTATCACCTGAGTTTCATGTTCATCTGGTCGCTTAAATAAACAATTCTTGTCGCCTTGTTTACATTAGTCATTGACAACCTCAAAATTTTACCTAAATGTATCGAACTATATTCAAAGTAGTAGTCCATATATCTCAATATTTCTATTGAATTCCTTCAGTTTAAATTTTATAATTGATTGATACATTTCTCATCTACATTTTCATAATATCTGATGTCCCGAATCTACTCAATTAATACCTTTTATCACCTAAAATCAGCCTAGTTTCACTCCCTTGTAATTATCTACGTTCCTGAAATTAGAAAATTGTACTTCTATTTCACATTAGTCTCGCCTAAATCGCCTCTTAAGTTTGCCGAAGTTTCCATACTGTATAATTCTTGTTTCTTCCCTTTTTCATCTGCTGAAGCTATTGTTCTCTGAATTATTTTCTCTAATTCGTTGTTTTTCCGCTTAGCCTTACATGACACGTCTTTCTGTCTAAATTCTAATGCAAACACGCCTTTCCCCGTGCAAGATAAATCATTTCTTTGTAGTTTTTTTATTTGTAATTAACATTTTGCATATTATTTTTACTTTCTACTTCCATTTTCAATGGTTATTCATCTCTGCATTTCCCATTGTTTCCTTTAAAGTTCACGACCTCTTCTCGTCCTGTTCGACCGCTAGTGAAATGTTTATATTATAGGCCGTTGATCTGAACCCTTTCGATTCACATAAATAATTAATATTTCCTTTGTCCTGTCACCACTAATTGTTGTTTATGTAGAACGCTCGTTTGATTGGTAACTTTTTCGTTGATTTCACCCAATCCTGTGATGTTTATTTATAAGAGGGAACACCTTCTTCTCACTGCCATCTCGTGGTTTTATGTTGCAACGAGTTTTATGAATCAAAATTATTGGATTATAATTCACTGTAATCAAACTCTCCACAAGTCGATAGATGTCGCTCCCTTAAGCTTTTCTAGCATGAAAGTTATGCATATAAAAAAAAATATTTTCCAGGGTTCTATTAAAAGAAAAGGATGATGGTTAGACCATTACAGCCCCCCTCTTGTTGCGGTTATAGTGGATAACCTATTCCTAAGGTTAGCAACTAAAATTGGAACAACCTCTAGGGAAAATTCCTCCCCCCTCCTTTTATAATCCGTTTTCATCTCCCAACCTCCGTAGCAAATAAATATGACTAAACTATCCTTAATTGATAAGCTACTGTAAGTCGGTACAGTTTCATATTCCACAGAATATCTCCCCCCTCAGAGCATAGTTACATAACGTCTGCAAAGATTTTCCGCTATTCATGTCTGTCCATCGTAAGAAAATTGATCGAAACGCTCCCTAACACTGTTTCAGCATTTTATTTATTTGTGAAAATAAATAAATTCCCAGTCATTCTTTTCCTGTCTTTCATTATTAACTGCGTCAGCACAACCTTTAAAATAAGTTTATTTCCATTTTTTTTCCAATTTTCCTTTCCGCGTGATTCTTAAAGCCCACACCCATTATCGGTATGTAAGATGGAAAGTCCTTTCTCTGAAGCTTTATCAAAACTAATTTTTTTTTTGAAAAAATGATCACGCCCCAAGCACGCGTGATAAGATGACCCCCTTCCAATGTGACGTAGGTCCCTCATTTTATGGTTTATTAAAAGGATTGTGTTGACCTGTTAAACTTTATCAAAGAATGTTATTTCTACTCCTCAGTCTTAACTTCTTCCTTCATATCCTTATTCACTGGCTCAACCGTTGAGTTTAATGTTTCGATTGTATCCACACTATTCTCCGCCGGCTCCATGCGTCCGGATGTACGCGACCTTTTGAAAATTTCTCGCAAATTTTCGTCGGGAGTTTTCGTTTCTATGACCTTTGATTCAGGCTTGGTTGCTTTCCGTTTTAAGGTCCGTCTCCTCACCTTCTCCTCTGGTGTTATTTTCTTATCCATTGTAAGAGGCGTTTTTTTTTTTTTTTCCAAACTTATGTTATTATCTAATCTTGTTTCCTTGTTACAATCTAATGGTAAAACTATGTTCCCTTGCTTTTAAATTTAATCCTTAAATTCCTAAATCTTAATTTGCATAATCGTAAAATTAAAATTTTTTTTTTTTTTGAAAGAGGTTCCTATTGATACCTGAAATTATAAATTACAATCTATTAACTTTTTAAATTATTTATTTATTTTATTTAAATTTTTAAGTTTTATAAGTTTTTCAAGTTTTTATTTTATTTTTATATTTTTTATTTTTATTTAATTATTTATATTTTTATTTATTTATTTTATTTATTTTCAAAGCAATCAGACGGTTTTATTATTATCAATCACTTTTGCACTTATCACTTGCACTATCACATATTTTTATTTATTTATTTTATTTTTTGCACTGCTATTAATTCGCAAAATATTTTTAATTCGTCAGTGTAATTTTATGTTCGCATCGTTTCCTATTCTCCAAAACCAGCTTCGTCAAATTACCACCCGTATTTGTTTACGTAACACAGTGACCTATATTCGTCTTCATTCAATGTAATAAAAATTATGAATGATGGGCCTACCTGACCTAGTTTTTATGAGAGTTGCATTCCATAAGGTTCAACGTATCGACTGTTTATATAAACGAGATTCCTGACCTATATTTTCGTTCATTCATTTTAATAAAAATGTGATTGATGGCCTACTTTTTATGAGACTTGCATTCTTCTAAGGGTTCAATGCCACGGTTGTTTATTTAAACGAGATTCCTGATCTATATTTTTGTTTCTCAAGTACCATAAATCAATCACGCTCGCCTATCAGTAAATTCCTTAATTCGATAAACAATAATAATGGCTTCAGCCCGTTCGTTGGTTTTTTCAAATATGAACATTTCATATAATATGTAAATATCACGGCATGAAATGTTCATATAATTTAATTATACATTTCAAGTGTGATATAACGAAGGAAGCCTGTATAATTTCGAGTATCTTTTGTTTGTTTATCGCTTTGCCTCGCTTGCTGGTGAAGTGTTTGTTTGTTAAATTATCAATATAATGGATTTTTTTCTGTACGATAATCTTATTCTGTCTCTGGGGATTTGTCTATTTTCTGTGAATAGAACACTTAAACGATTTTCTGTTAAATGTGACTTTCTTCGCTGCGTCTGTCTACTTTAAATGGTACAATAACGTTCGTGGATTGAATATATCTCTCCGGTTCTTTGTATTGTGAATCATTTCAATTTTTAATTCCTAAATCTCTGTGTCTAAACATTTCTAGTTCTTATAGAAGGTTGACTAACATCAAATTTTAGTAAATTTTATTAGTTTTCTAATTCTTTTGTATTGTTAACTGCTTCGCTAGTAATTCGTAACTACTTTTGTCTGAACGTTTCTAGTTTTTTTTATTTGTATTTTTAATTGAGGGTTGGCTAACATCAAATTTAGTTAGGTATTTCTAATTCTAATTATTTTGAATACGTTATCTGTCAACAGTTACGAAAATATACCTATCTTGTATTACTACAAACTCCTGGTCACGGCACCAGCTGAGATGGTCCCCCCCCCCCCACTAGGCTTTAAAGATGTGATGGCCCGTCCTTCCTTCGTTTATGATTTAATTTAGCAATAGACTTCCGTTCGCGCCACCGATTTAAGATGACTCCTCTACTGCTGCCTTAAATTTTTCTAACTAATGTGATTGGAAAACTCTTTGTAGTTTTCCTTTCAATTTGAGGTTTTTCTCCTCCTTGGCCAGCGTGTAACGTCTAGCCCTATGCTAACATTCGAGTGTTTCCGATTTTCTTGATTTTCACGGAAATTTTGCACTCCAATGTGGTCAATTTCCCAAGCTTTTCCGGGTCTACGTTGTGTTGTTTTTTGTTTCAGACTATTGGAAAAACAAGGCCTTATTTGTGGTAACCCCTATTCTTTGTAGCGTAGGCAGACTCTCGCATACCATTGACAGAATTCGTATTCCTAACATTCCTATCTTAGACTTTTAATGTTCTGAACTCTCTATTATTATTCTACTATGCAATCTACGTTAATTTCCTATGGGAAGACTAGCATTTTCCTAACTTTAACCCTAAATTTTCTATTTTTTTTTCTATCGTGAGTTTTAATGGGAAAACTTAGCTTCTGGGCTATACTAATTGCACTATTCCTGATCTATATAATACGACGTAGTTTCAATTTCAAATTTGGTATACATAAATGTAATGATCACAGTATTATCGCCTTTCCTCATCGTACTAAGTGTTATTCTACATGGGTTAGTTTCAATGAATTTCATGGTTAAGAGGTACAGTTTTACTTGTTTTGGCGCCATCTCCATCCTCTCCTAAATTTGGGAAAATTACATGATTAGGTTTTAGTTTTCACAGCTTTTGTTATGACGAGAGATCGAATACGGTTTGTTTTGCTACAATTCGGCTCCAGACCAACCCCTAAAGTACTCGGATGGCCACGTTTCCGGTTGGTAACCCTCTCCTCACAGACGCACAGCCTGACCAAACGGTATACGTAACCTCTTCAATTTTCAGTTCGTGCGCTATTGGTCATCCCCTGTACCGCGACGGAAAGAGCACCTTCCTTATCCATGGGTCCGAGACCCTCCGAATTCCCGTCCTCCAGACAGTTACATTTAAAGGAGATCAAACCGGTTCCGTCCCCTCGTCAAACAACATTATATACTTGCGAATTTTTGCAAAGTCCGGGTTGAAAGGCCGTCCCCCGCATCGAGAGTTCAGAGATAACCACGCTTAAATCAGCAATTATTTCTGCCCAATCGATAAGTACAAATTATAAATATATGTAAACAATACGAGTTTTTATAATCCACAATACTCCAGTTTTCCCAGAAAATTGTGGATCTGACATCTCCAACACAGGTCGTGAATCTGTGCCAGATATTCAGACATATTACATAACAATATACGTAAAAGTGATAATACAATATACATGATATATTACTTTTTGGTTTGGTTGACAGGTTGGTTTAATGAGACCCTGCTATCTCATGTAGTTTGAATTTAACTGTAGATTGATTTTTTGTTTGGAGAAAAGGTAGGACTCAAAAAAGCCCAAAATTCGCAAGGCCTGAACCTTGAAAACCTAAGTCGAAGATAAAATTAATTTTATAACATAACTTGGGAACGTATTGTCGACGAATGATTATGCTTATTTTGACATTTCTAATAATGTGGGTTTTGTTTGTTCTGTTGAATTCATCAATATGTTCGAACGGGTGTGGAGCGCCTTTGAATTGAATCTTTCTATGAAAATGGCGCTATAAAAATATTTATGTACGCAAACTACAAATACGTGATTTCTAAAAGATGATAGTCCATCGCAAAAGATGATAGTTATTTTTCAATTAAATGTCGACGTTTGTTAAAGTACTTATTCTTCGTAAGATGTATTGAAATTCGAATATATATATACATACTTATACGTATCTACATACTTCGATAAAAGAAGGTGTGGTTTGGAATGTTGACCTAGTTTTAATAACAGTCGAGGAGGTGTGTCATTGAGATATGCGACAGTTATTAAGTGTCAGAGACCCCCGTCAGGAAGCATAACAATTAGGATTCATTGGTTTGTTTTAGAATGATAACGATCTTTGAATTAATAAAAATCGTTTGGGTTGTTGGTAATTTTAGTAACGTTAGTTTTTGAATTTATATGTTAGGAAAATGTATATATTAATAAAATAAATTGTTTTTATAGGAGATATACATAAATATAATAATTGGTTTTATATATATATACATATTAAACATTGTATATAAATAAACATAAAATAAATAACGGCCATATAGATTTGATAGATACATTATACGCTTTATACATACATATATACCCATACACACACATACATACTCTTAGTAAAGGCTTAGGTATCTACCGGAAATTTTTATAAATACTTAAATGTATTTATGGAAAAAAATAGGTATTTTT
>JAHDVE020009213.1:0-61658 GCA_022606495.2 Halesus radiatus | reverse complement strand
CCCGCCACACTCCCTCCTTCATGCCATTGTTTCCCGAAAAGTGTCTCCTCGACTCTTCCATCCGATTACTTTATGCCAGACTTCCTCAAACTTGTTAACCCACTTGAAAGACGTTTTTCTTCAACCTCTTCCCCCCATGACAACAGACGCAAACTGACCTTTTAAAAATCTTATGTTAAAATGAATATGCAATTTGCGGTGTAATTCAAATAAACGAATTAAAAATTATTTTGTATTCAACACTTTATTAACATATAGATATCAACATGTTTCGAAAGCAATGCTTTCCTCATCAGGAATATACAGAATACTTATCAATACTTAGTATTCTGTATATTTCCGATGAGGAATGCATCGCTTCCGAAACATGTTGATATGTATATATTAATAAAGTGATGATTACAAAGTAATTTTTAATTCATTTATTAATAATGACGCCACTAAGTGAATACCAATTTTTTGAAATAATATCTTTTTCTGTAATTCAAAAAAAAATAACATAAAATAGTATTAAAAATATATATTGAAAACATTTACTTCGTTTTACACAACTTGTGACGTAAAACGTGATGTGACACGTTATTGTTTTTCTTTTAAATCATAATTGACATCGCAAGTGTTTGGTTCACATAATGTGAGTTTTTTTTTAATAACTGTTTCTAATCATTTTAAAAATGGTTTACTTATTAAAAAAGAAAGAATAAAAATAATAAATCAATTAAAAATTTAATATAATTGTAGAAAATAATATTAACATAACCCAAATGAAATACGAAAACGGAAAAAATGACAGAAAATAAAAAGATTTCAGTCGCATCTGGGACTCGAACCCAGGTTCTTTTCCTATCCAGGGCAACCGCTTAACCAACTTAGCTTATATTAAAATGAGGTTTTTAAATCTCATTAAAAATAATTAATAATTAAAATTTCAATTAAAAATTACTTAAAAAAATCAGAAAAAGTGTTAATAGTCAATTAATTAAATACAATAAAAAATATTTATCTCTTGACTTTATTTTCATATTAATATTAAAAATAAAAATAATTTCTAATATAAATTTGTTATTTAATGTTTTATAATAATTATTTAATAACATTTTTGATTAATTATTACCTAATTTAAAAAAAAAATTACCTTTAAAATTTGTCTATTTTTACATTATTGTGTTAAATGTTTATAATTTGTCTATATTATGTCCTCAAATTATTATTTTTTAGTATTCTATATATTACTGATGAGGAAATCATCGCTTCCAAAGTAATACAAAGTTAATTAATTTATTAATAATATACATAATTTTCATAATAAACATAATTTTCATAATAAACATAATTTTCATAATAAACACAATTTTCATAATAAACATAATTTTCATAATAAACATAATTTTCATAATAAACATAATTTTCATAATAAACATAATTTTCATAATAAACATAATTTTCATAATAAACATAATTTTTATTTTCTCCAAGAATGAAAGGCGATTTTGCATTAACTTCTGTGCATAATTATTCTGGCAGCAAGTTGTTCTATAACCGTTCTTTTACCACCTCTGCCAATTTTAATGAAGTGTTATTGTCTTACAGAAAAAAACGATGGACAGAAAATCGACCAAAATTACAAATATAGACGAATGGAGCGGCCATTTAAAAATATTTCACTGCTTCCAATAGTATTAAGCGTTTTATAATACTTAACATTCCGTCTTATTTTATATAGATAATATTTAAGAATACTTACATGAAAAAAAATCCTTTTTACAATAACATATACATACTTTTAGTGAAAAGTTAATAAAACCATGAAGGAAGTCATGTTTTCAAAAACTATGTATACAAATATATATTTTCTAAATAAATGCTACGATACCTTATAGAACATTTTATTTTTTGGAGTGATGATTAAAATATTGTGTTTAGAAAGAGCACCCTGAACAAGAGACCAAAAGTAATATTTTTCTTTATTTTTGGAATAACTTGTTGAAGCTTATAAACCACAGTCAATAATATTTTTAAACATGGAAGATAATATTAAAACATGAATCCGAAAAATTACGAAAAAAATATAGCGGTTGCAGCTGGGACTAAACTAATACTTTATTTTTATTTTTGAATATAATAATTCATTGAAGAAGAAACATGAAACCGAAAAAAAACTACAAAAAATAAAAATGTATCAGTGGCATCCGGGTCTCGAACCAAAATGCGATTGATACCTTTTTATTTTATGTGTTTTTTTTTTCGGTTTCGTGTTCTATTTAGAACATGTTAATATTATCTTTTTTAATGATTAAATATTACAATGAGGTTTATAAACTTCAATAAGTTATTAAAAAATAAATTGATTATATTTTATATAATCTAAAATATAACAAATGCGACAGTGAGAAAGATATATATATATATATTTTTTAGTTTACATTTTACTCTGATCAAGCGTTAATCAAGCGAAACCGGTTGGTTTTTTTTTTAAATAAGTCAGTGGTTAAAATAAAAACCTTCGTTTCATTTAATAATATATACGAAAACAAAGTGATTGCGTCCTACGAAAACAATTTTTATTTGTATTTCTTAGTTTTTTTATGTGAATATCGCACAAGAGTCCCAACTGCTGCCAAACGTCTGGAACCAATGAGACTATGGCATCCCCAATTGGGGAATCTTGTTAGGCTGAAGGTAGTAGGGAGGGGAAAGAGAAGATAAAGGGGAAGGTGGGGAAATACCTGGCTAATCATATCTTATCACCAAACACGGCTTAAGCCATTTCAAGCAACGTTTCAATTCTGAATGGTGTTATTTCACCAGAGCGTTACTGAGAGTGTCTTCCACTCTGGAACAATATATATTATACATATTTTTAATGAAGTTATTGTAAAACCAAATATTTATTTTGGGTCTAAAATCTAACTAAATTCATTGGTTAGTATTTCAGAACGACCCAACGATTGCGCTAAAAAGAGACAAGACTAACACATATGTCAACAGAGGCAAGTTAAGTAGACCGTCTCTACTAATCTGTATTAGCCAAATATTTTAACGTTTTTTGTAACATCTCTCTTTGCCACTAATGACTGAAAAGATATATCACGTTGGACGTAAGTTTACGAAGTTGGAATACAATAATCTTTTATTTTCTCTGTCAATCCCAAAGAATATTGTAATTTTCGTCATTAAAATCTTTTGATGTTTGTAAAAATATTTTATTTTATTTTATTTTCACATAATCGTCACAATTAAAAAAATAAATATGTTTATAAATGGAAAAATGTGTTATCTAAGAATACTTAAAATATTAATTTAAAATTAAATGGAGATACCGAAGATTTGAAGAACGTTGTAGACTATCGTTGCGTCACCGATATGGGAAGGTTAATGAGAAAAAATATAATTTAAAAAATAAAACAATATCTTTGTTTTACATCACTTTTATTTATACTTTGGCCGACCGGGTTTCGCTACTACCGTAGCTTCTTCAGGGCAGTATATAACTAAACTATGAACTAAGATGCACATGCGTTATAGATTGATACAAACAGGCTAGTGAAGGGCCAAGGGTGGGAGATCAGCAGGTACCTGCTGACCGGGAAGGGTGTGTACTTTGTTTATAGAAATATAGAATGATTGTATAAAAGACAATTTTTAACTTCATTCGAATTTTATTTTTGACCGAGACCGGACCAGTTGAAATGGGAAAATCCTTGAATTAACTCATTATCGATCAGTATTCACAAACTCTTTATTATATAGAAATTTAAAATCATCTTTACAATAAAAACAACTGTAACCCATCTTAAAAATTACCTTTGAAACAAGATATAAAGCAATTTATTAAATACCATGTAAGTCAAGTTTTGTAACATATTGCTATAACAATGTTGAAAAATATAATCTACGTAAAATCATAGTTTGTTACTCCTCACACGCAAAATTGTGTATAAATCATAATTTCAGCATCAATTGTACCAGTCTGAAGATAGCTGTCACAGGATGAAACCGGTCACGGTCAAATATAATAGTGGAATAAAGTTAAATATTGTATTTTACTTATAATGTATAAAAAAATACTTTGCCTTTTATTTAATAATTACAATGGAATTACAGTTTGCAAAAATAGAAATCTTAAAATGTTGAAAGTTCGAAAAAAACGTTTATTTCTTCAATTGAAAAATAATAAAGATAAAGCTAACGTAAGTAAGATAATGTGGTCTTCAATCGTTGTCCTCTAATACGAAATGAGGAAGCGTGACACAGCATAATACCCCAAATCAATAACGATGTAATACTGTCAACTTACGAAGAATTTGTTTGAGGTATCGTTCTCTCATGAAAATATATTCGCGGCAATATTTACCCAAAAAATGTGTAATAATATCAGAATCTCATATAGTTGTTTCTGTGGCATTAAAAGATGGTATAGTGAAGATTTTTTCAGCACGATAAGGAGAAGGTTAAGAAATCGTTATTAAAAAAAATTTTTTTTTTTTTTTTTGTTATAACTGGATAACTTTGTTTTTTTTCGTAATTTTATAGTTTTTTTTTTCCAATTCCTTTGTTTTTAAACATATCTTTCTAGTTTTTTTATTAAATGTTTTTAATATGATTATCATTACAATTTTTGTTGCAAAAAAAAAAAACAATTTTTTTTTGTTATAACTGGATAACTTCGTTTTTTTTCGTAATTTTATAGTTTTTTTTTCCAATTCCTTTGTTTTTAAACATATCTTTCTAGTTTTTTTTATTTAATGTTTTTAATATGATTATCATTACAATAATTTATAATAATAATTTATTATAAAAAATTATAAAAAAAATTATAATATAATTAATTACAATAATAAACAAGTAATTTAAAAAGAAGGTTTGCTTTTTAGGACACTCACGAAGAAGTGGAACGTCCTTAAAAAAAACCTACAAAGCTCTAGCACCTTGGAGCTATATCCTCTAATTTAACAGTTATTACTACTTGTTAGGAGATACATAGATATTCTGTAATACAATTATTTTACTACTTACAGAATATTATTTTTACTTGTGCTAATAAAATTGCCTATATGTAGGAGCATGAAAAACCAAGAATTAAAATATCTTAAAAATTAGTGTTTAAATTTTATTAGCAAACAGAAGAAATATTTTTTTTATTTGCATTGCAGTATAAAAAAATATTTTTGTAGATTTATATGAATTCTTTTTTATTATGAAGATTTTTACAAATCTAGGCGAGCGCCCAACCTAACAAAAAAATCCTGAAAATCTACACAGAAAGTGATATTTTAAAAATATTTGAAAAAATTTCATCTATGGTAACAAAAATAATTACGTGTTACTAATCATTATACCACTCTAGCACATATAATTGCCATAAGCCGCCCCTACAACGAATAGTTCCATTAGTTCACCGATAATCGCATCCACGCATACCGTCAGTCAAACAAGCCAAGAACGTGCTGTATATATGCTGTTTCTCTAAATGTATACTAACAATTTGTTTATTTTAAATCTTCGCAATAAAAAATGGTGTCAAATCAATAAAAAACATTAATTATATTTGTATTATTAAATAAATTAATTTGGTAGGTGGATACTTACCTGATGCAAAACATTTTCCAGTCATTTATATAACCTAACAATTTTTTTATTAATCATTGAAGAAGATAATATTAACACATCTCAAATGAACCACGAAACCGAAAAAACAACAGAAATTAAAAAGATTTCAGTCGCATCTGAGACTCGAACCCAGGACCTCTACCTATCCGGGGTAACCAACTTAACTAATGAGACCAGTTCAATTTACGCCATTTACACCGATATCATACTTCATGTTCTCATATAAAGATGTCTCATATAAATAAAAATCGGATAGGTATATCCGAGACTCTATCCAGATTACAATTGAGTTCTGGATGAAACTTTGCAATCATTCTAAGGATAGCAGCCAATAATATGGAATTTATAAAAATTGAGGATAATATTATCTAATCTTGAACATGAAGTATGATATCGGTGTAAATGGCGTAAATTGAACTGGTCTCATTAGCTAAGTTGGTTAAGCGGTTACCCCGGATAGGTAGAGGTCCTGGGTTCGAGTCCCAGATGCGACTGAAATCTTTTTAATTTCTGTTGTTTTTTCGGTTTCGTGGTTCATTTGGGATGTGTTAATATTATCTTCTTCAATGATTAAATATTACAATGAGGTTTACAAACTTCAATAAGTTATAAAAAATAAATTGAATAACAATTTTTTGTTCGTCTGTGAACTTAATTTGGTGGATCTAATATTGAGTTTAAACACTACATACAAATAAATAAGTACCAACAACTCCGATGCAGTGTCGAAGTTATTCATTATAATAAATGTTCATTTCTACACCGCAGTTTTAAGGAGGTTCATCTCGAGTGCGTTTTATACTAACTAATCTAAAAAAATTAACAAGTAAAGTACAAATATTAGAAGACCAAGAAAACATACACTAAATAACCTACCATAATATAATTAGAAAATAACATATTTATCACATTCATGCAAATAATGACCATAATTTAAAACATTGACTAAAGTAGCAGACTCACTTAGATGAACATTTTAGTTATTATAATATAACAAATCAGAAGTTTGGTGTAAATAATCAAACACAAAGTAGGTACAGATAACAGCAGCGTAGGAGAATATTATATGGAATTATTTACATGTTTTTTTACTGGATACTAAGGGCATTGAATAACAAGGAGGAGAAATCCGCAAATAAATAAGCTATGGAGGATGGAAAAATGTCCGCCAATTTTATTTCCATGTTCATAAAGTTATATTTAATATTAGATGGGATTTTTTAAACAATCTGGTTTTTGAGACGCGCTTGAAATCTGATGAATTCTGGACGTTAGCAATATTTTGTTATGTATATGTGTTTTTTGAGGATTTTAAATTATCTGTAAAACTATGTATTCAATACCAAATAAATATTATTTTTATTTAAATATCACCATACTCTCAGCTGTTATAACAGTAGTCCAACCATTGTTACCCGACGTTATTTTAATTTAATTCCTCGCCCAGCAGAGCTGGCGGTTATTAGACCGAGGCATTATTAATACTAATAAATGGTTCTATTTGCTTAAAATTATGATTGATACTAAAACAACTCAGCATGAAAAAACTATACTTTTTAAAGGCACCGTAGTTTTTACTCTTCAAAGTGATTTAAACTAATCATATTAAAATTATTTATTTATTAGTTACAACAAGGAAGTCCAGTGAAAAGTATAATGACTCTAAAAATATACATCCATATAGCTCAGTAAACGCCGAATCTGAATTTTTCATTATATATAATTATAAGTAGAATTTATAAATCGTTATTTAAAAGTGAATAGAAAATCAGCTCATCAAACACCATCTTATGTTAGGACCATTGTATTTGGAATATCTGACGTCACGCGAGCATTCTCTTTTTGGATTAGTATGAAATTATTTTTTTTTTAATTTCGTTCCATATTTCTTTAGTTTTGGGAAACATTTTGACTTAATTTAGGTGACTTTAAGCTCAATAATTGTTGTTCAATATAAAAAAAAAAACACTTTTATTAGTGAAATAAATTAGAGAATTCATGATCAAACCAATTATCAATGGTTAAGAATAGGGATATTATGATAATGTTAACCGACAATATTATAATTATTCTTGGAGTTAAAGTTTCTAAAAAGGTACATAATGTTATTACTTATGTTTAGATATGGTTTACCATGAATAGAATAGACAATTATGTACTGTAAATTTCATTCTTGTTTTGATATTTGACATTCTACTCTTAAAACAGATTAAAACCGACCGGCCAAAGATTTGGAGCGTTTTGGCCGGCTCTTAAAAATTGAAAATTATTTTAACCAAGAAAACTACTAACTTTAGAAATAAAAACTAAATATGCTGGTATTTAATTAAAAAATTGCAGTTGATTTCCTTATTTTATTTGAAGAATTAAGGAAAGTCCTTAGATTTGTTTCTCTACTTATAAATACATACATCAAGCAATGAAGGAAAAAATTTAACTTTATTTTTCGCACTCTTATAAGTTATGCTAGGTAATTATTTTCCTACGGCAATGACAGTTTTTTTTAAATTATATAATAATATTCGTTAAACGTATTTACTTTGCGGCTTTTTTTATTACTATAATTTTTTTTTAATTTAATGTAAATCAAATTTATTAATTTTGTTTTGAAGTTTTATTTACTATATACTTTTGCTATTTTTGATGTATTAAATTCGCTACTGGTTTAAATTAACAAAAAAACAAAAAAAATTAAATGTAAAATTAATTTAGTAAACGCGATAATAGCTCCCTGGAAATCGCCTTTACTAACCATATTTCCTATTAACTTTGACTCCTCTCACCGCCCACCCCCCTCCAAATCACCACTTCCACTACCCTCACCTAATGGTGACTAATTTTGTTTCTGTACTTGTTTAATTTAAGTTAGTTTTAAGATTTCTAGTCAATGACACAGATATGTCGAAACAGTTTTAATAAAGCGAATTTAATAAATCAAAAATAGCAAAAGTACATATTAAATAAAACTTCCAAACAAGATGTCTAGAAATTACTATATAGTGAATACCGAAAAAATAAAACAAATTTAATAATGTAATAATATAAAATAACAAATTTAATAATATTATTAAATTTTGCAAGTATTTTTAATTTATTTTTTATGATAGCTGTTTCAGCGATTAGGGACATTTTCATACTCTGTTTGAAAAATTTATTACGGTGACAGCTGTTTCGGCGTTCAAGACCATTTTAAAATTCTATTTAAAAATTTCTGTTTGAATATTCGACTTTGAAAATGACCTTGAACGCCGAAACAGCTGCCACAATAATAAAAACTAAAAATACTTGCATAACTTAATAATAACATTATTAAAATTGATTTACATTAAATTTAAAAAAAAAAATAAAAGGAGTTCTACAAATTAAACACAAAAACAATTAACACTTCGTGGCTTACCATAATTACAATATAAACGTTTAGAATCACAGAAAATTTAAGATGCTTAAATAAAATATTTTTAATAAACATACAGGAGTTCAAATTCACGTATTTCCGAAACCGGTCGGGAATATCGTATTAAATTAAATCGGTTCAAAACAAATTAACATTTTTATATATATTTTTATTAAAAATGTTTATAATAAAAAAAGAACGTTTTAATAAATAAATATGTATATTTATGTATAAATCCTTAAGGTTGTTTGTTTGTTTGTCTAAATTTTCTCGAAAATTACTTCACCGGTTTCGCTGAAAATAGCAAAGTTTGTTATTGTTAGTGCCGGGAAGGTTTAGAAAGTAGTTTGAATGAAATCCAATTTGTAAACTGTTGCTTTAACATTTTAAAATTAGTATGAAAACATTGAACCTGCCATGTTTTATTTAGGTTAGCGCATAGATTTAACACTCTTGTTAGCCACAGATTGCATATTCAAAAGAAGTTTTTTTGGGTAAAAATTATCAAAATGGAAAAAACGAGTAGGTACCTACTTAAGAACTTTATGATTTAGATACAGTTTGAAAAAATAAACGTTTGGAATGAAATAAAATATTCGAATGAATGTTTCTTTATTTGGAGATAGTTACTTTCGCTGTCAAATTAATTATGGCACCCTAATGACAAGCAAGAATTCACAACTTCATAACTTTATTAAAAAATAAATCCCGAGCAAGGCTGGGTACACATCAGCTGTAATATAAAAAACCTTTTACAAATAAATAAAATAAAATACATGCTTCACGCGTGCAATAGTTCTATTTATAAAAATATGTGTTATGAAGTAGTCTACCTACTTAAATCAAAACCATTTAAATCTCAATTTATGAGAGCCTTGCTATTAATTTTATTTATTTTCATAAACGTTTAATATTTAATTTAATAAAACTTTTACATTTTGACAACAAATATCATAGAAGTTAAGAAGCCAATTTGATTCAGTATCCCGGTATTGAAATTTAAGTGGTTTTGCTTTAAATTAGTCCGCATAAATGAAACTTGATTGTTGAAGGTTCAACCAAATGTCTACCTTATTGAAGTTCCAAAGTATGAAAAAGTCAATTTGAATTATTTGAAATTATAATTGATTACACGCATACGTTTCACGCCATAATAGGCTATATTGCAGAGCAAGATATAGGAAAACACGAGTCAAATCGAACGATTTTAAAAATAACTTCGCCGATGAATTTAGAATGTTAGTATACGGATTATGAGGGTATTGAACTCCTTTTGTTTTGAAGGGTTTATTTTACAATGTACATTTGCACCTCGTTTAAAGTAAACTTTTTCAAACGAAATGTGTATAAATTGTAACATAATAAATATATAAGTATTGAATTCCGGTGTGTTCTATCACAGAGTTTATCCTTTTATTTATCCAGAACCATGTGAAAATATTTAATAAAAAATCTATTCTTCCATTTGATGCCTCAAATTGCTTGGAAATGTATAAAATAAAAATACGTTATTTATGTCCATGACAATGTATCGTATCTTTGATAGATTTACGTATATATATATATGTACAGCACGTCAACAATCCAAAAGTATTTAATTTGAGTCAAGCATAATAAGAAAATGTGTTATTAACAAAGCGATTGACCGCTTCCACGGACCGTTCGTGATACGTGTGGTGTCGGGTTCACTTGGCGGCTAACATCAGCACTCCTTCAAAACCCGTGTAAGAAAAATTCTCAGAATGTCACGTCCAACATATTCTTATTCATATCAAATGTTTTATTTGAGTTGATTTAAAATATAAGGCACAATACTAACGGACAATAAAATTAGGTCAGGTTTGTACCTAGATACCTATTTATAAATTATGTGTGAACAGTATTTGCAACTAGATCGGAATGTTATCTCATTCTTGTTTAATAATTGTTGTTTTTCTTCTGGTGTTCTCTACTATCAGAGATTGGATATTATATGGTACATAATTATTCATATTGCAGGTTTCAATTCGTAAAATTTAACTTTGGTTCTAACCCCACCGATATTTTTTTTATTTAGAAAACAACGTTTGAGAGAATCATTTGCGGATTTTCCCCGATTTTCAAAAGTAGTTATATTAATAAATTAAATAAAAATTACTTAATAATCACCACTTTATCAATATATGTATTTGAACATGTTTTAAAAGCGATGCTTTCCTCATCAGGAATATACAGAATATTAAAATAATATCAATTATAGACAAATAATAAAGAAATAATGAATGTAAAAAAATGATTAAAGTAGGTAATAATTAATCAAAAATATTTAAATAACAAATTTTTATTAGCGATTAAAAAATAAATTGTTTTTATTATTAATATTAGTTTGAAAATAAATTCAAGAAATATTTGAATATTAATTATATTTAATTAACTACTAACACTTTTTCTGATTTCTAAAATTTCGAATTTGTCTAATTGTAAATCTGTTATGCTTGTATGTAAAAATTTAAAACCTTTATTTATATGAAAACATTGATTGGTTTTCAAATAGGTATATTTATAGCCTTAAGACACTTTTAGAGACAATTAATGTATATTTTTTTACACTTAATTCATTCCATACTTAACCGATCTCAGTTTTATAATGATTTTACTATACATACAGGATGTACCCGAAAAATTTTGACAAGTGTTTTTTTGAGTTTATTTAGATTAAAAAAACGTAGATGGGATTTTGGTTTCCGGTGAATTTTTAGTTTGTTATCTCTACAACAAAAATCGATAGTTATGGTCTGGGTGGTTAACCAGCTGCGTAAGCTGTGAAGCAATGTGATTTTTTAAAATTTTTATTTAAAAATTAATTAAAAAATATGCTTTGTATTCAACACTATTAATATAAAGATACCTATTTTTTTTTTAATTTTATGTAAATGAAATTTAAAAATGTTAGTATTAAGTTCGGCAAGTGTTTTTAGTTTTTATTATTGTGACAGCTGTTTCGGCATTCAATGGCATTTTCGAACTGTGTTTCGCGTTCTTCAAAAGGCAGTTTGAAAATTGCCTTGAACGCCGAAACAATAATAAAAACTAAAAATACTTGCAGAATTTAATAATAACATTTTAAATTTTGATTTACATTAAATTGAAAAAAATAATTATATGGAATTATATGAATTAAACATAAAAGCAATTAATATAGATTTCTACATGTTTCGAATGGTATACTTTCTTCATCAAAAGTTCTACTAAAAATAATAATGTCAAGTATAGACAAATGATAAAAGTTAGAACACATTAGACAAATTATAAACAAAAACAAACATTGATTAAAGTAGTAAGTAATTAATCAAAAATGTTAATAAAAAAATATTATAAAACTAACAAATTTGTGCTAAAAATTAAGAAAGGAAATATTTTTATTATTAATATTAATATGAAAATAAATTCAAGGGAAGCTATTTTTTTATAATATTTGATTATTTATTAAATTTAATTCACTATTAATGCTTTTTCTGAGTTAATTTTTTTTTTTGTTTGAATTTGCCTTGCATGAAAATCATAGCACAAAATGACATAGATTTTTATCCAAATAGTCGGGAACGTTATGATACCCCGTTACGTATTCCCTGTACAATAATTTTTAAGAAAGATTTTTTTTGAATCAATAATACCAACACCCGTGAGTAAGTAGATCTGAAAAATAATTATCAGTAATACGTGAGAAGATTTATGTTCGCTTTTAAACACTAATACAGCGATGAATAGAAACATAAGGAATGCATCAACACAGTAATAGCGATGGCTCAAACCTTACCTCATGATTCCGCCGCTGCTATCGCTACCGTGGACGCGGAGCCATGTTTGCTATCACACGAGTATATTATTATTTGAAAGGAGAGTAAAATACAAATTGTTTAGGCTGGCAGCAGTTCTTCGAAACGAGATACATTCTTATTGAGGTTTCGAATAACGCCTTGTTTCGCGATAATATTTACAAGTCACGCGTATAATGTGGTCCGATGCATTGTTCAAAAATTAATATGATTAACGCAAGCATTGTTATATCCAAATCTGGGTGGCAAGACGGGGTCTAATATTTAGTTAAGGACCTCACATGGTGAGATTATTCGTTAACCATTATCGCATACAAATACCTTGTTAACTCATTATTATTGTTAATACCTACATACATAAAAATTCAGATACCGTATTATTTTGTAATTATGCTGAGGAATAGTTTATAACCAACCAAATTATTTTGTTTTTGTAATATCGTCGTGAATCTATGGAACACTCTGGAACACAGTATAAAATATACATTTGCAAACTTTAAAATAACATGCTGATGAATGTTCTCATAGGAATTATTAGAAATTCTATATTTTTGTGCAGTTGGCAGAAATTCATTTTGGAAGAAAATATTTTTAATGATGTAGATTCTAAACGAATAAGTATGTGTCATTAATATTATACGATTATGAAAATATTATTATCACACGCTTTTTGTCATTTCGATGTAAAGTTAAATTTGCTGATGACGATTCTCGTAGGAATAATTCCTTTGAAAATTTCCACGTTTTAAAACAATATTTGATTTCAGAACAATACCTCAATAATTCGAGCAACAATGTTTTACATCTGTGGTGGAAATTTAAATGTTTTAAATATGACCAGCAAGTTGCTGCCATTCATCGTGATAGTAGGAACAAACAAGAAGTTCGCGAAAATATTGTAAAATAAAGGATTTCACTTAAAGTAAGGAGAATGATACTGTCTCCACACAAGGAAAAAACTAATGAAAATCTAAAATTCAAATTAAAGTTTCATAAGAACATGTATCCTCCAACATAATTTTATCCAAAATCTACTTATATTCGGAAGGGTTATGGATTCGCTTTCCGCGTCAGTGCTACAAAATTGATGCAAATGATTTTTTTTCTGCATCTTTTTTTTGTGTTACGCCGATGAACCTTACAAACGAGCTTTTTTTGCAGTAAATGGATTTTCCCTTTCAATTTGTGTAATATTAAGTAGATTTATAATAACAAAGAAGACGGTAAATAAGTTGGTTCATAAAGCTGAATGATACATCACTTAATCTTATCAACATTACTCAATAAAATTAACTTTTTTTGAGTACTCAATTTTAAAAGCATTGTTTTCCTCATAGAACCAACCAGTACCGATCAAACACATATACCTAAATTGTTTATAATATAATATTTGTTTTTCTTATCTCTTTACAAGTACTACACTATTATGCTATACTCAAATTATGTGGTATACACAATTGTTTTTTTCTGTACTATTCTTCACATCTCTTTATACTTGATTATTATACTTTTTTCTATGTAAATTATATTACCATACTATGTCAATACTAATTTTTTTTCCCTTTTATTTTTGTACAATGGCACTTAATATGAACTAAACTTGTCAATTTTACTATCCTAAAATGGATTTGTTCCTTTTTGGGCGGTCAAATATTTCTTAGATTTTATTGTTAAATAATGTGTTTCAAATAAATATATATTATTATTAAATAAATAAAAAAAAGTTGCGAAGACTTGTAATCAAATTAGGAATTCAATAACTAAAAAAATGGTTCCACCGTTTAGCACCAGCTCATTATCGTATTATACATTGTCCACGCGAAGATTGCGTCATCTTGTCCACCACCCACCACTGGAGGAATGCGTAAACTTCAAGCGATTCTATTGTATTTTCTGGCAAGAAATATATTTTCTCGTATCCAGTAAAAACAATGCAACATTGTTCCTGGTGACGTATTAAAATGCAAGCTAGACTATTCATTATCAATATGGAACACATTTTATTTTTCAGAACAACTCGTTTTTCCAAAACGAAATAAACTGCATTAGTTATGATGCAATACGTAATTTAACGGCATGCTGCATAAATAGTAGGAGGCAATGTTTTGAAAAAGATTGTTGGTGTTTCGAAGAAAAATGTACGGATTTAAGAAAACATAAAAGTGGAAAATACGTATTAGGTCAATTTTCAAAATCCATTTTAATTTACTTATTCTAATGTTTCTATTTATTGCATTCAGGGAATATTATTTTAAAAGAAGTACGTAAATTGCTCTTATTCGTTACTGTAAAAGCCTAGTATGTAGGTACCTATATTGACTTATTAGTAAATCAATTGTTTACATAGTGATCATGAAAACACTACTTTGATAAAGTAGGTACCCTCATAATTAAAAATATACTAGCACAGAGTAAAACATATATTTTTTTATAAATATTTTACAAAATTACGATTGTGTGAAACCAAAACCGATTAAATTTTCTTACAAATCCTACCCTCGGAGATATCAACGTTAGGCCAGAGCAGAAACCCCTATTTTCAGAGCGATTTCCCCTCCTGTGTCATAATCAATAGACTTAACTCTAAAGGTATATTTAACGGTTTATTTTATTATTTGAAGACTAGGAGCTCATGGAGCAATTTTAGCGTTATGGGGGGAAGAAAAACGAAAAATAATTAAAGAACCCAGTATAACCTGACTGTTAAACGTGTCCAATAAGTACAAGTTATGAAAAAAACATCGAGTTATTTACCAAAACTGATTATTTTAAAAAAAAACGATAACTATCTCTTATCCGCTCACTTTTATTAGAACATTAATAGTAAAAATATATATATATATCCGATTCTAAAAATCAATAAATATGTCTGATTCCGTAAATACTGTACGTTAACTACAAAATTCCTTATCTTTTACTGAAAAAAATGTAGGATATTTTCACAAAAACTTTAACTAATATCCATCCATCCGCTATTTGTGTGGAAAATAATTAATTGTTGTTTTATTGTGTAGTATTGGACCGCATAACACAATACTGAAATAATCAAGTATTACGTCTTGAATATAATTATATATAACAATTATATTAAAAATCATTTAAAGCATAATTCAAATGACGTGTTTTATTCAGCTAATGCAACAGTCAACCGCCGTTAAACATTTTCCTCGCCGCGCCACCACCGACTGCCTCCCAAAGGTATAAAACCCCCCTCCTTCCATCAGCCTCTATCAGTCGGTCGATATTATTCCCCGGTAGCTGTCGCGTTCTCAGGAATAAATTAGCTTTAGACTTGTCTTCAAATAATTATCCATTTAAAATAAATATTTTAAGTAATTGTTTTTTGATAAATAAGCGTGCGGAGTAATTTTCTTTATGCTGAAAATTAATAAAAATATTATGGATACATTTTAAAACTAATTAAAGTGATTGTGTTTTTAAATTATTTTTTTACATATTCTGCGCATTTTGTAAAGTAAAGTTTTATAATAAAGAGTGTTCGAGTAAATACATTAATTAATTTATTTCGATAGAAAGTGATTAAAAGCATCAATATTGTAAGTTATTTCCTATAATTTCATGATTTTTTTAAATATAATAAGTGTACCTTTTTTAATGGGGTTATTTTCATTTTTTTACAATTACATGATTTTTTTACATAATAAGTACACCTTTTTAATGGGATTATTTTTATATTTTAAAATGAATATTGCCATTTAATTTTAAAAGAAGTTTTTTTTATAAGGGGTAGTTTTGCCATGTAAATATTTTTAGGCGTGACAGCTTTTTTCGCCTTCTGACATCATTGTTGAATTCTAATAATGCATTCAAATGGCGATACAGGTATCACGTATAATTATAATTACGTAGCAGCACTTTTCATACAATTAAACAATTTAAAAAAATTAAACAATAAAAGTGATTATGAAAAATAAAAAGCTTTATCTGCAATGTAGTTCCAAAAATTTAATTTGAATTCCCTAAATAAGCACCTCTTTCACGGAGATTCTTCACGGATCAATTTTTATATTTAGGATTTAGTTCATTTTTTAAATGCATTAATGAATATTTATAAAATTCAATTATGCACATATTTATTACGACATTTTTCTTTAAACTAAGAGTTTTCATTTTATTTAAAATATTTTAAAAAAATCTCGTCTTTTATTCATTTTTTTTTACCTTATGGATTGGAAATAGGTTCCATATTTCAAAATAATTCATAATTTTACTATAAAAGTTCGTGTTCTGCTCTTGAAGAAAATTCATCAGAATAAAGGTTTTATTGTTGAATAAATAGTTTATCAAAAAACAATAAGATGGAGTTGATATATCTACTTTAAATTTCATTTAACATTAAAATAAATTATTTACATAAATTTCTTGAACGTTTTATAGTTATTTAAATTTACTTCTTCAAATGATGTAAAATAACTTTGTTGAGTCATATTTATTAATTTAATAAAAAATGCTGTGTTTAAAACCACAGTATTTAATATATTTATATCCACATGTTTCAGGAGCAAAGCTCCCCTCTTCAGAATAAAGAATTTACCTACTAAAAATCATGACAAGTATTTATAGACAAATAATAATAAAATGAAACAAATTAAAAACGGAAACAAAAATTAAAAGTAATTGATGAAAGTAGATAAGTAATTAATTAAAAAAGTTAAAATAATTGAAAAATAAAAAATATATATTAAATTTAAAAAATTGTATTGGAAATTTTAAGAAAGTTATTGTATTTATTGTTATTATAAATAAAATATCAACGCATAAAAAATAAAATAATATTTATTATTATTCCTAAAATTTAGACTAATAATATCATAGATGTAATAATTAATGCGAAATTAAATTTAAGAGATAACTTTTTTAAATGTTTGATTATTAATAGTATTTATGTGTATTTATTATTATTAATAATTTAATTTTAATACTAGAGTTAAGGAACACCTAAGATGTTTAAGTGATAATAATTATTCTGAATTTGCCTACCATGTTTTGGAAACAAATCATTATTTTGACATAAATAACGGTTTTAAATGTTTACATTCAAATACAACCAGTTTACAATTAGATAAATTAGAACTTTATGAAATTATAAAATGTGTTAATTCAATTTTATATATTATTAATCAATATTAAAAATAAAATAGTTATCTCTTCAATTTATTTATCCATTAATTACTACATTTGTAATATTATAAATTTAAATTTTAATAATAATTACTTTTATTATATATTTTTATATGTCTTGCTATTTTACTTATAATAATAATAAATTAACTATTTTTTTATAAATTTGGTTAACAATAATTTTTTTAATTTAATATTTTACATTTTTTTTTCAATTATTTTACTTTCATCACTCATTTTTATTTTTTGTTAATGTTTTTAATTTTTTCCATTTTCTTATTACTTGTTTATACTTGTCATTATTTTTAGTAGATAATTTTTTTATCCTGAGTGGGTGGGCTTTACTCCTGAAACATTTACACATTAAATAAATCGTTTAAAAATAAAGTTATTATTATTCATTTTATTTTACATTATTTTTATCTTTGTGTTTGGAAACAGTGCTAATTGTCAATTGATCAAATCGCTATCAAAACCTGTTAAAGTACATTGCTAATAAAACAATCGGCCTTAAAATACTGGACTATTTGTTGAGCCCTGGTACATTGTTCAGAAAGTCTTCCCCAAGTCTGGTCGTATTTAAAATTAACATTAAAATGCTTAAAACGTATAATTAAAAAAGAGTCATTGATTATAATTTAATAAAGGACACTATAAGGGTTTATCCAGGACACTCGACAGTCTGTAATGGATCACGTTTTCCTTCGATATGCGCTACCCCTAGACGTGTACTCGGCTATCGAGCTTTCTGGAAATGAAGGAGCGATCGAAGAAATTCTGGCAACTGGCATAGCTGAAGCCATCAATGACTGCTTGGAACGGTTCACAGATGACCTTGTGTACTTTCTCGATCAAATGAATGGAATCGCTGAAATCCACCTTGAATTATCCATTACGGAAATCCGAGAACATGTGATCTTTTTTTAATGACTCCTGAAATGAGTGCCAAGTGAATGTAAAGTACTTGCCTTAGAGGACTTGTTACATTTTGGAGTACCTTTCTATTTTTTTTTATACTAAGGCAAAAGAGAAATCAGTTTTCAAATCTTAAACTATCAGTGTTTTATTAATTAAAATAAAAAAATAAAACAATTCACATATCAGTGAAAGCGATAACAATAATTATTTCATAATTGATGCGATAAAGATTTGTTTTAATAAGTAACTATATAAATATTATTACAATAACAAATAAACAATATGAATACAAAAAAAGGTAAACAAGCCATGTTTTTTTTAAAAGCGTCAAACGTTGTTTTTACTATTTTTTGCTGAAGAGATCCTTCGTGTGGGATAATGCAGACTTAACTGTAGAACATTTATTAAAAATAACAAATAAAACAATAAAAACTAGTGGTGAGTGTTCACGGGGGCTGCCTTGGATTTCCGGCCGAAAGCAGAGCTGTACACTGAATGTTCCAGAGGTGAGTTTTTCAGTGAACTTTCATTACTTAATATTTGCTTAATCCATTATTTTTGTATCCAGGAAGGTAAGTTTTTCAGAGAGGTCATTGGACGTTAAGATTTTTTTCACTCACTGTTCACAGATTTTCTTAGGATATTTACGTAATCACCATGCGAGATTTTTTTAACAGTGCACCAAAGTTCAAGGTCATCGGAAGTTCACCAATTCAGCAGACGATCGATAAGTAAACGATAACATGTATCGAAAATATCACAAAGAATTTTAACGTCATGCAACAAACATCGCGTATTCTTTGATACTTTCGACGCGTTTCTTGCTAAATCAAGAACTCAGACTTGAAAAAACTCATGCTCACTGGAAAGAAAGATAAGTAGAAGGCAGGAGAACCAGAAAAAGATCACCAATACAGTACAGGACCACGTGGACTGGAGGAACCTTATCCACCATGGAAATTGGATCGGAGATTACGATTCTCAGTAATGAGAGGATAAAATCAAGTACAATAAAGTAAACCGAGTATCCTGGAAATAAAATTGAATTTAAAAAAAAAAGGGAGGAGAACCAGAAAAAGATCACCAATACAGTACAGGACCACGTGGACTGGAGGAACCTTATCCACCATGGAAATTGGATCGGAGATTACGATTCTCAGTAATGAGAGGATAAAATCAAGTACAATAAAGTAAACCGAGTATCCTGGAAATAAAATTGATTGGAATAAATTACATAGAGTGCATTTTATAAAACAGATTGGATGATAATAAATTATTGTATAATTTCTTCAAAAGATTGGTATTCACTTTGTGGGGTCATTATTTATAAATAAATTGAAAATTACTTGCATTCACCACGTTATTAATATATACATATCAACAAGCTTCAAAAGCGATGGTTTTTTCATCAGGAATATATAGAACACTACAAAACAATAATGTCAGTATAGACAAATGATAAGCATAGAACACAATATTGCAAAAATAGACAAATTAAAAACACAAACAAAAATTGATTAAAGTACGTAAGTAATTAATCAAAAATGTTAATAAAAAAATATTATGAAACATTGAATAACAAATTTATATGGGAAATTAAAAAAGAATTTATTTTTATCATTAATATTAATATAAAATTAAATTCAAGAGATAGGTATTATTTTATTTTTTATTATTATTAATTAAATTTAATTCACTATTAACGCTTTTTCATATTTTCATTATCTGACATTATTATTTTTTAGCATTCCACAATTCCTGATGAAGGAAGCATCGCTTGATGACCTTTGTCTAATAGTCCTAATTACGTTTTACTATGATGTTATGTTACGCTACGTTTTACTATGTAATACCGAGAAGATATTTTCAAAAAAAAATAATAATACATGAATATTATAAAATTTTAATGCATTTATTAATAATGACGCCACGAAGCGAGTAACAATCTTATGAAGACATTATTAAAAAAAAATCTGATGTTTTAAAAGCAGTCTACGAAAACTTGGTTACGTTTATTTAAAAAACCGTACCGGGAAAGGATTGCAAATAGTTAGCTCCACTTTTAAATGCTGTTCTTAATATTTTTAATATTTCGTAAACCATGCTTGGGTCTACCAGAAAACATCATGTTTTAATTTGATTTTGATAAAAGCTAATTACATGTAAACTTTAAAAAAAGTAATAAATATTTTTTATTTAAAAACATTACGTTTATCGTATTGCTTAATAATATTATCAATATTTTAAATTAATAAATAATCCCTACCCGACGTCCTTCTTCCCCTCAAAAAAGTGAGTGATTTATTTGGCAGTATAGACGCGACTAACTTATTTCCACAAAAGAAATTCACAATTATATCAACAATATTGATATGGCAGAACTGGACGCGTACGGCGTGCACCAAATCCCAGCGTTATCATGATGATCAGGTGCAAAATACTCCGACGAGGTAATCGGAAGACAAAAAGACTAATATTTTGACCAACCATAAGTGTGTTGCGGGCATGTCCGTGTGCCCAAAGAAAGCACCATTTATACATTCCTCTGCCAAAATTTAAATTGGCGACAATGGTTTCGGAATGAATCACACTTCCACAGATTATCTGATTAGTACATCCCATAATGCCGACATGAAATAAATTGCATTTTATAACCCCTACATTTAGCCCGATAATAAATATATGATATACTTTTTTTTATTTTTTTAACTAGGCCTTTTAAACTTCACTCTCTTTCCTTCACCTGTCACCCAACTCTCCTTTTAACGATCCTTTTCCCTTCCTTGGAGGCGGTGCGTTTAGACCTCCCCGTGGTGCCTCCGGGAAACACTGGGACTCCTTCCCAGCAGGCTAACTAAACGACATCCCATGTCCACCTGTACCCCTGCCCCCATTCCCCTAGTCACCCATGTCCCCCTGCTCCCCTGTCCCTCTATCCCGCTGTTCACCTATCCACCTGTCCCCCTGTCCCCCTGTCCCCCTGTCCCCGGTCCCCTGTCCCCCTATCCCCCTGTCCCCCTGTCCCCCTATCCCACCATACCTCTGCCCCCCTTGTTTACCCCTGTCTCCCTGTCCCCTGACTTCGTATCCCCCTGCCCCCCCTGTCCTTCCATACCCCTGCCCCCCTTGTCCACCCCTGTCTCCCTTTCTCCCTGTCTTCGTGTCCCCCCTGCCCCCCTGTTCCCCTCTCGATCTGTCCCCCTGTCGCCAAGTCCCCCTCTTTCTCTATCCCTCTTTCATACATGTAGTACGATGGCCTTTGGAGTAACCGATCTGCAATATATTGTCAGATATACCTATGAGTAAATTTCAGTTCGATTTAGATTCTGAATATTACAAATTATTATACACATTTTTGTGATTTTTTTGATTAGCCCTTGGTCTATACTTTTGTTATAATATAAAGTCAATATATGATCAGTCTGGGACCTCCGTGGCCGAGCGGTTAAAATCCTCGGCTTTTATTCTATATATGTAATTTCTCATATAAATAAAATAAAACACTAGAAAGCACATCCACGGCACGTTCAGAGTGATATTAATACTCTCAGTATCGCCCCGGTTAAAGAACACCATCCAGAATCGAAAATTGGCTTGAAATGATTTTGCTGTATTAAGTAACTAACTATGAATAGACGGGTACTTCCCAACTTTACTCAATTCATCTATTTCCCCCTTCTCCACTCTGTTCTCCCTTACAAAATACCCCAATTGGGGGTGCCAT
The DNA here is from genome assembly GCA_022606495.2 of Halesus radiatus. Classification (NCBI taxonomy): domain Eukaryota; kingdom Metazoa; phylum Arthropoda; class Insecta; order Trichoptera; family Limnephilidae; genus Halesus; species Halesus radiatus. The sequence continues at coordinate 39,055 of JAHDVE020009213.1, read as the reverse complement.
AGTCCCACTGACTATGGCCAGTTGGGACTCTTGTGCGGTGGCCAATTTTTTTTAATTTCAATTGAAATGATAAACACGCATTTAACTCTTAAATGTAATGAATTTTCATAATTTTTTTCACGCGTGCTTTGTAAGAGTTTTCAGTAAATAAGGCGAATTTTATTTGCAACACGGTAAGATTGATAATTAACATTATTATTCAAAGTATACACGATTTAATGGTGTTTAAAAATAAACTTTTTTTTTTTAAATTCTTTCTGTTATAAAAGCTATTTAAATACAATACATAGGTATTTAAATACAAAATATAAATATTTAAATTCAAGATATAGGTATTTAAAAACAATATATAGGCATTTAAATAAAAGATATAAGTAACTAACTAACTAAAAATAGGCAGTAAAATATCGCCCGCCAAACAACCCGATCTTGGCATACACTTCTTGCTTCATTGACAGTCATACATCATCTCATACATTGTCTTCTATTATTCTGACATCATACTCATGTATTTGATTCATTTGATCGTGCCGTTTCTTCTTCGAGCGTCCCCGGCTTCTTCTTCCTTTCACATTCACGTCATAGTCTCTACACACTCCTTTCTTTGTTCATTCGATCTACTTGCCTAAACCATCTGCCATATAAGTATAGGTATATATATGTTCCTTAAAGAAATTTTGCCCCCTTTTAGGTATCCAGATTTGTGAGTGCGATGCATGCGTATTGTCTCCATTCGAAAATGTTTTTTTTATACGATTAATCCATTTTCTGTGTGTTGAGTACCGTCTATATTTTTATTTTTGTCTATTATTTACCTAACCGTTTTCCAAACATTGATAAGAACTATCTTAATATGCCTACAGTTGGTGAATATCTAGAACTGTGAGTTTCTTGACAAGTGGCTCTGATGAAACGGTTACTAGAGGGTATAAAATGGATGCTATACAACCTCCCCACCTATAATACAATACGTTCCTATCGATTAGAAAAAAACAAAGTAAACACTTCTTGAAGATTTTTTTTTGTCAAGGATTGATCTAAGAGAATAGAAAATATTGCATAATTTACGGTCTCTTTGTTGTAGAGCTGATTTGGGTCGCATAGTTGATTATCGATTAATGCTCCTAGGTACTTTATTTTATTTGACGGCCTAAGATTTGGGGACTAACAATTATTTTTGAGAGATAGTGGAGATGTTTAGTTTACAGAGGTTTTCTGACGTAAATGTTGTGTTTTTCACGTATTTAGATTTAGCGTCTAGCCATTTTTTTAACCTTTGCTCGCTTCACGATTTGCCTTCTCTATCGATGTTTTAAATGTAAATATAATAACCATGTCATCGATGAACGATATTATATTATTATCGAATTCCAAATTCAATAGGGAATTTAAATATATGACAAATAAGAGTGTACCTAAAACACTTCCTTGGGGCACACCGTAGGAAATTAGTAAACTTGAAAGAAAATTAAACTTCCATAATCTTGATTTGGAGGGAATATCAGTTGTTTTTGATCTCCGTGCGGCGTAGATTTAGAATCATTTCAAGGTAGTAGCTTCAATTCCAATCGGCTGCAGTTTTTTATGACGAATATTATGAGAAATTGTGTTAAAAACTTTAGACATATCTAGAAAGATAACAAGAGAATTGTGGCTTTTATCGAGGTTATTGGCATTATTTATAGAATGTCATTTTTTTAATTGGATTGAAAATTATTATAATTAGCATAATTATTAATAAATTAATTAAAATTTACTCTGTAATCACCACTGTATTAATATATACACATCAACATCTTTCGAAAGCGGAGATTTTCTCATCAGGACATACAGAATACTACTGCAGGTTATAATAATAATAATTATGTCCTAATACTAATGTCCTGACGAGGAAAACTTTTTTTTACATATTTTTTAAAAAATTTTATTTTTTCATTTTATAAGTTTAGTACAGAGTTTACATTTTTTCATTATTTTTTCAATAATTTTGATATATATAAATATGTATATATATAATGTAGTGTTGATTATGATGTAAATTTTAATTCATTTATAAATAATGACGCCACAAAGATAATACCAATCTTTCGAAGAAATTATTGTATGATTACTATTTCACGATTTTCAGAGCTTTCATTTGAATTCAGCCACCGTTACTAAAGAACTACATTTTTTGTGTTTTATCGTAATTTGTGCTTTAGCAAAATTATGATAACAAAACGTTAAGTATAATACGTAAATAATGTGCCTCAGCAAAGAATTATAAATTTTCAGGCCAATCTAGCCATCGTTACTCATGAAACCCGTTGTTTTCTAGTTAGCATCAGCAGAAATGGTTAAGTGTTTGCTTACAGACAAAAATTTCCATTGCATTTTTCCTTAATTGAAGAAGTGAATTTTTATTTCTTATTCGAGAATGTATAAAAAATAACAACTGGATTTCCTTTAACACTTTGTTGACCTCTAAATTGCATCGAGCGCACTTGTATTCATACAAGTTTTCTTTTGATTTTTCCTTTGATTGACGAGTGCTTTGATTAGATGTCATCATAATTATCACAGAGAGCTCAGTAAAAGTATATTTTTACTCAAATTTTTTTTAAAGTTAGGCCTAAGCAAAATAAATTCATCACGTTTTTTGCATTACCGGGAATATCTTGTACTTCAGATGAGTTAAAGTTCTATCGATCAGGACTGTTTTGCATCATCAAAGCAGTTTACTGCCATTATACAAGCCTTTACTTATAATGCGACATGAGACCCATTTTTTATGTCTTATGTCGTATAACAATTTGATTTGCTTGTTTTATAATAGAAGGTCATTCATGATTTCTACAAGAAATGCATTTGCGTGAGTACTGTGTTAGAGTTAATTCTGATACCTACAACACAACACGTCTAGGTAAAAAAAGGACATTAATTTCACAAATGTTCCCTCAAGGATGTCACATTTCTGGTTTATTTGCTCTTTCTTAGACTTCTGAGCATTGTTATTGCGACAAACTGTCTTAAATAGTATCTAGTTATATCGCGATATTCTAGATTTGTTATTGTGTGAAAGTTTCTTGGAAACCGGTTCCACAAACATATAAAACTAGGGGGGAGGGTTGCTTACAACTGGGACCTAATAGGGAATGTCGACTGAATGATTTTATTTAAAACATGTTTTATGAAAACAATTAATCTGTCAGAGTACTATATTAGAGTGAATTATGGCCGTAATACCTCAAATATAATACTTTAGCAGAAAAAAAAAGTTTGAAACAGAACATTGGAAATAAAGCAACATAATTTTCTTGTATGTAATGTTCTAGATAAAGATTATGCATCTGTAGTTTATTTGCCTACGATTGTAACGGGTGTTTTTTTAAGAGCTTGAGAACTTTTAATAATAATACAAGACAGAAGTATTGTTGAAATGATTTTATTATTATAATCTGGTAGATAATTTCATGGCATTTATTTTTTAAATATGATTTTCGGCATATGTCCGCCGCGGCTACGAGTTACATAGTCCATTTGATCAGTCCAATTTTTCAATACTTTTTCCAATAAATCTGGCCGTATGGCGTCAATGGTGGCTTGAATATTGGCTTCCAATGCTTCACGAGTTGCTGGTTTGTCGGTATAAACCAATGACTTAACATAACCCCGTAAAAAGTAATCGAGAGGCGTTAAGTCGCACGAATGAGGAGGCCAGTTAACAGGACCACTTGTGGAAATAAAGTTGTCACCAAATTGATTTTGCAATAAATTGATGGTTAAGCGCGCTGTGTGACAAGTTGCGCCGCCCTGTTGGAACCAAATGTCGTCGATGTTTAGCTGATTAATTTAAACCGCACCAAATAGTCAATTTTAATGGATGTAACGGTGATTCGTTAATGGCTTGAGGATTGTTTTCCATATATGGCAATTTTGCTTATTGACGAAGCCATTTAACCAGAAATGAGCTTCATCACTAAACAATGCTCTATGAACTTGGCGAACAGATATTTTTTTTTCAAAGTAAATTTTCACAATTTGGAAGCGTTGTTCTGGCGTTAAAAAATTTATGATGAATTTCCAAATCTTACTGAACTGAAATGTCAACACAATTTGACATTCTCAACTATCAAACCATAGACAACAACCATCGAAACTTCTCGTGCAGCTAAAAAACACACATTACTTAACACCATGTTTGTCACATGAAGTTAACCATTCTTACTCATGAACACATATTTTTCCAATTTAATCGTGTGCTGTGGCTATAGGAGAATTTAAATAATACCATTCTGAACTTGTCCTCCTCATGTGGCTTGCTCTGCTGCTGATACTTGTACCGCGATATTCATCTTTCGGTTGAATTTAGTTTTCGATAAACGTTAAATAAATATTTATCATATCATTTGAGGATTATATTTGAATATATTTATCCTCCATTAATGTTAAATGGAGTTCTACCAATTAAACATAATAACAATTAAAATCACTGTTTCTCACAAGAAAGACGCATTTGTACTTTATTTTCCCGCACTTGGACTTCTTACCCTTTACATAGCGATAAAGTGCGTCGCAAAATATTACTTATACCGTGATATTCTTCTACTTTTCAGCTATATTTAACAACCGTTTTTCACCATAAACCCTCTCCTGTATTATGGTGTCGGTGAACGAAGGTTTTCGGTAAATATTGAAGTTGATTTTCTTAAAAACCTACGTTTACCGATACCATAATAGATAATACCTCCAACCATCCTATGTCACATAAACACTCCGCTTTCCACAGCATGATTCACCGTCTAGTCACCATCCCACTATCTAATAATAATTTCTCTAATGAACTCTTTACAATTAAATTAATAGCTAATAATAACGGATACGACCATAATATAATTGAGAAAATCTTATCAAAAAAACTTCGTCGTATTTCAACAAATCAATATATCTATAATGATCTATAATCTAAAAATTATAATAACTTAACTCCCAAATGGCGCAGAATTTTGTATATTAGTGAATTTTCTTCCCCGTGCCCATCAAAACTCCCATCAGAAATAAGAGCAGCTTTTTATACCACTAATAATTTAGGCAAACTTTTAATTAATTGTAAAGACAAAGAAGATACATTAAGCCATTCTGGCATCTATAAACTTAATTGTAACGATCGCCCGGCAATTTATATAGGGAAAACCGCGACAAAAGAACATATTAGATGTTTAACAAGTATAGGTTTTTCGCCGAACATTTAATTAATACTAACCATAATTTTGATAAAAATACAGGAGTACAAGTAATACATAAAAATGGAATAGGTTTGCGCCTTAATAACTTAGAAGCATTAGAAATATCAAAATCAAATAAAAATAATATATTTAAAATTTTAAATAAACGATTAGATTTAACCCAAAGTCCGATTTTAATAATGTTCCCTTTCTTCTCCTCCCCTCCCCCTACCTCTCTATCTACCGCTCTACCCCCCCCCCCTTCCCCCCACATTTACCCACAACCATTTACCGGTATTTTATTGGATGATGCTTTTATGAACTAGCGTCACTGATCCCTTCGGTACCGGTGCATAGTCGGGAAACACGCCAAACGCGCGCCCAAAATTTGTATACGGTTTCATTTGTCACATGAGAGGGGGTCGCTCTGGGACTCGTTCTTGTGTCATGGGTCTCTTGAAGACCCGAGTTCACTCCTTTCTATCCTCTAAAAGGCACTCCTCACAGTATCCCCAAAGATGATATAGACCTTGAGGGAAATTATTTTCCTCAGAGCCTCCTGTGTGGAGTTACTGTTAAAAGAACATGTAGAAAACACTTTGTGTTTCGGTGCACTCGATTCAATTAAGGTTAGCAATTTAGGGTTAACAAAGCGTTTTTTTTTTATTTATCAACTTAATTCGGTACTCGTTGTACAATCATGAGAGCTAAAAATAATATATGTTATAACGGATTTCGGAGGTAGTTAAAAACAACGTTTTTTTCGAATTTAAAGTTGTAAGATGGGATCTATTCTAAATGGTCTAATCATTTTAACTCTTTCAAAAGATCATAAAAATATCCCTTATAAGTATTTACCATTGGTGATTTTTTTGACCGCTCTCCTCAATGCGCCATATTGTGTTGAAGTTAGTCGTCGTTACTCGTGAAATATTTGTAGAAGTTTTTCCTGGTCTGTCTGGTCTCTCACCACATTTTACATTTTGTTAATGATGAATTTTCAATTCTGGACTTTGTGTCATAAGGCATCAAAAATTGTGAATACGTTCTCATTAATTCCTCTGTTTTGCTTGTATGGCGATGCTCTTATGAGTTTTAAAATGAATTTGACAATCGATGCTCTCGAATCACTTTTTTATACTTTATCTCGTGTTGTACTTCAGAAAAATTATTTATCATGTCTTGCCACTTCTTAGAGGCTTGCTGTTTCGCAAGTCACTAATTACATCGCGACATTCTTTTTTTATTCGTGTACATGCATTTGCACTTATAAGCCTCTCCAACGCTGCACACTGTGTCGCAAGCCAATTACTTGTATTGCGATATTCTTCCAAGTTTTCAGCTTAATTTAGCCATCGTTACTCGTGAAACCTATTTGATACATATTGTCTTTCGTCGTGCTTCAGCGAAAGGTGTTTTTTAATTTTATTTGCTCTTTAACCGTTTCTTCTCTCACTGGAGAAACATTGATATTTTCTATTATTATATCGTATTGTAAAATTTTTGTGTACAGTGCCAGGGAACATTTCTCTCTCTTCCTGTGTCAACTTTGGTTAGAGGTGCATAAATGAGTGATAATCTTCTCTACCCGATGATCGGGCTGCCTATTGCTACTGTAGGGCTTTTATTTATTTTTATTTCAAAGAATTGTGAACGATGTTTTATGTGCCAGCAGCACTTACTGATGGAAATCTTATATTTAAGCCCGCTCACTGAGGTAATTTGGAGTAAAATGTTTTGGCTAAATCTATTACATGTTTTCGGAGTGGAGGAATTTTTGAGCCCGTGTTAATTATGTTATTCCTGGCGAAGCAGAGACTTTAGGTGAATTGTTAGAACAATGCATTCTGGAATGACTCTAGCCTTTTTGTGTTTGAATTAGCCCATATGGGTAATGCGTATATTAATTTTGGTCATATTGTCGATGTGTAAATGAGAAGTTTGTTTTTTAGGTTGAGTTAACTGTTGTAGCTGATGAGGGAGTATAACGCATTTTCTGTTCGTCTCGCTTTCGTTAGTGTTTCATGTTTGTGTTCCATCATAGTTTCCGGTCAAGTGTCACTCCTGTGTACTTATCATTTTTTGCCATGGTATGATTTTGTCGTAGATTTCGACGTGACCCAGCGGGGTGCCGCGAGTTCTTCGTCTTAAAAAGAAAACTGCAGCGCTCTTGGTTGGGTTCACATCAACGCGCCACTTATCATACCATTTTTGGAGGAGGGCTATGTTTTGTTACAGTCTGAGAGTTACCATTCTGGGTGATTTGTTTTGTACCAAAATAGCTGTATCATCAGCGTAAAGAGCCTTCTGGGATTGGTTGTTGTCGGTCAAAGGTATGTCATGTATATATATGTTGAACCAAATTGGGGATAGCAGAGAGCCCTGTGGCACACCCGCTGTCATAAATATAGTAGACGAAAGTATGCCATTAATTCGAACTTGGAAAGTACGGTGGCGAAGGAATGAATTTAGTATGCGGATGAGCTGCGATTCGATGCTAGTTTGGTAAAGTTTTAACATAAGGCCGTTGGTCCAGACTTTATCGAAGGCTTTGGCAATGTCAAGGAATATTGCCTCGATAGATACGCCCTTCTCAAATCCTCCGAAGATAAGCTCGGAGACTCGGAGACATGACTTGTTCAATGTCTTTTGTAAGCCTTGTGAGTAGTATTTTTTCGAAGATCTTGCCGACGTTCAAGAAAAGACTAATGGGACGGAGATTTGAACAAAATTTTAAGTAATAGCTATGGTAGTAATAGTTTTGATATCCACCTTCAAACAGGTCATGTGATATTCTCCACGAATTGTATCTGCTGAAGATCTGATATAAGGACCTTCTATTGGTCCATCATCTCCTTTGGGGATAGTCTTAGCTTCTTCTTCTAATCTCCTTGATGGAAAAATTCTATGTAGAACTCTAGGTAAGAACTCCATGGCAGCAACAGCTTTACTAACATCTAGTAAACAGGCCATGTGATATTCGGCATGAATTTTATCTGCAAATCAGGTATAGAGGCGTTCTGAAAATTCATCATCTACTTGGGATATATTCGCGGCTGTTTCACCTCATCGCATTGTTATAAGAACTCTGTGTGCACTGCGACAGCAATCTTTTAACCAGCCGCGGTTAAACAGGACGTGTAATTTTCTATTAGAATTATATCTGCAGATATCGAATAAAGTCCTTCTTTCGGTCAATCATCTTTTTGGAGGTTAATTCTAGTTGGTTCTTTTCATCGCCATGGTGGAAAAACTCCACATAAACTACGACTGCAATATTTTCTCCAGCAGACGGTAAACCGACGCGGGATAATCTCCACCTGCAGATCTTGCATAAAAACCTTCTCTCGCTCCATCACCTGTTGGAATATTGCCTTGATTGAAACACCCTATGTACACTGCGGCAGCAGTTTTGATGCAATGCTACTTTTTACCCTATTAGGAAGTATCTATAAATACTCTCCACTCGTATCGTCTCACAATCAACCATGCGTTTGAAGAAGTTTGCCTGGTCCAGTCAGCAGAAATACATCAATATAAATAAAATAAAATAATTGTATTTGTTGTACTTCTCCGTTCTGTAATTTACACGTGGAATAGTTGTATTCAAACAACACGCATAATATATGGGAAGGGTTTTCATTAATGTGAAACTTTTCTTTTTAAGTTGTTACTCTTTTCATTTTCATGCTAATGAAAAATGTAAGCAATAGCAATTATTTTAATGCCGACAAAAAAATGTAAAGAATACTGTAAAAATATAAGCGTTTCAATATAAGCGTTTCTGAGTCCAATCCTGTTATTAATTTACATAAATCATTTGTCACGTAGAATTTTAAGGCAAAATCGTAAGTTTTGCAGATGATACTGAACTAACTAACCATTACGCCGTTCCCCCGCAGGGGTAGGCAGAGAGGACGGACCGCCAAACAACTCGATCTTGGCATACACTTCTTGCTTCATTCACATTCATACATCGTCTCATACATTCTCTTCTATTATTCCGTCTTCTGACATGGCCCGACTCAAGTATTTGATTCACTTGATCGTGCCATGTCTTCCTCGGACGTCCCCGGCTTCTTCTTCCATTCACATTCGCGTCATACATTCTTCTTACACTCCTTTCTTAGTTCATTTGCTCCACATGCCCAAACCGTCTAAGCGTCCCTTTCTTTATATTACTCATTACGCTTATATCAGCCTTGCATTCTTTACGAATCTCAACATTTTTCACACGATCATACATGGTTTTAAAACACATTCGTCTCAGAGATCTCATTTCTACGGCATTCAGTTTACTTTCATCATTCTTCTGCCAATTCCATGCCTCACTGCCATACATCAGAGTTGGCATCAGCACTCCATTGTGGACTGCTAGCTTTGCTTCTTTGGGCAAATTTTTGTTAGCGCCAACCGCGTTCAGTCCTCCGTGTTAAAAACATTCAAGAAAGCAGAAGTCACTCTAAACAGAATCAAACCATGCCTGGAATATCACTGGCAATGCTAATAAAACCAAATTCATAACTTTTAAAATAAACAACACTAAAAATTTAGAAAAAACCGTAACGTGCAATTCATAGCTTACCACATTTAAATAGTTAATGTAATTGCCTATCATTGGAAAATATGAAACCACACAAGGTATCTATGACGTGTAAAAGATTTTCTATCTAGTTAAGCCTTGGATTTCTGTTCCTAGAGTTTTGCTAACAGCTGTAAAGCAAGCCATGTGGGAGAACTCTATGTACTCCACGGCAGCAAAGGTTTTGCTTGTGGAGATTTTCTATTCTCAATTCTGTATCGTACGATAACAGTGAGAATCCATTTTTACTTTTGTCAGCTGAATTTATCATTTTCATAATTTATCATCCTTTCTTAGGAACCGTATTTTTTTCTTCGTTTTTCAGTCCATTTTGGATGTTGTTACGATTTGTTTAACTTGTCTTATCAAGTGAAGTCATTCGTGTACCTTGATAGAAAAATAATGATAGTTGATTCCATATGTTGTGATTAGAACAGCTTCGAAAAAAAATTCATTTGCACAACACGTGTAGGTAAAGAATATATTGAAGCAATAATTTTCTCGTAAAGTTTGCATTATCAAATAAGTTTACGTATGCACATACTCGTATTTTGAATAATCCGTGCCGGATACCGAGCCTCGTTCTTGAAGTCCGATTATTAACGTTGTCTATTATTATTTTTTGTAGTTGATCTGGAGCGGGAGACATCTGTCAATCTATAAATAAATTAGACCATAGGATGCCATATAAAATTTTTAATTTTTTTATTTTATGCTTTTGGACATTCTTTTGGAAAACTAAATTATGAATTATACTACTCATTTCATTTTCATGCTAATGAAAAATGTAAACAATGTCATTAAAACACTGGATACGTAACATAGGGAGATCTGAAATAGAAAATATATTAAAACCAAATAGAGACTAACACCTCACCTTAAAATTATTATTTAATTCGTAGAACTCCATTTATTCATTTTTTAAATTTAATATCGGTATTTAGGTAAAACCGTTTTAGTTAGAAAATATTATTTTCTACTCAATCGGTTTTACCGATAATAAATCACTATCCGTCCAAATTTAAAAGGAGTGGGAGTAAATAAAAACATATAAATATGTGGATTAACCATAGTTTGAAAATGGCCTTAAACGCTGAAACAGCTGTCACTAAAAAAACTAAAAGTACTTGCAAAACTTATTAATAACATTATTAAATTTAATTTACATTAAATTTTAAAAAAAATACATAAATGAATAAAAATTAAAAAATAATAAATTAGAAAAATGTACGAGTATATCAATGTTACAGATAAGAATGAAAGTACATGTTTTACTTACGTGTTTAGTGATTCAATTCTCATGAGATCTGTTGTGCATGAACTTGTGCCGGAGTAGAGACGTATTCACCCAACACTTGAGGTGGGCGAAAACGTGTGTATCATCAATAAAGGAATAGAGGTTTGCATAAAATGATATTTTCATTTTAAAGTTGAAAATGAAGTTTCTTTTAAATTAAGGAGAAATGTGGATTAAATCACTCGTTCTTTGGGTGAAAGCACATTTTCTATTCATATCTCCATTCCAAAATCACACACTTAACACAGAAAAAAAGATGCAACCTTAAATTCAATACACAACATACCATCATCATGGCAAAAATAAAATAAATAATTGTTGGTTTGTAAACGTCGTTAATAGGTCGCGCAATTCGAATTGACCGGAACAACAGTAACTAAGGATTATATGAATTGATTTCGGTTAACACTTCTGACAGCGATTTTCTTGCAGAACTCTTTGAGTAAGAGCTTTCTGCCTTGCTTAGGTCTACTTACTGTTTTATCGAGAAGGAGACAAAGGGTGTGAACTTCGATTTAATTTGAATTTTCTGCCAGTTTTAACAGTTATTCGAACATTTTAAACTTTTTGTTCTTATTATTGTTTAATTAACTTTTTTGAGACATGGTCAAAAAATGTCATCGGTTGTTAATTTTTTCACTTACTATTTGAACTTGATAGCATTCTCAATGCAGCATACTTTAGTGCATTTTTTTTTAAACTTGTTTGTTTCAGTTGAATCTAGCCAATTGTTGTGCGATGAACCGATGAGTTATCTTTTTAGATGTTCTTGAAGTCATATATTGTCTCATATTGTGCGTGAACACAGTTATATATAAACATTACTGAGTTGTGTTTTCTGTAAAGTGATGCTTCTCTTATGATGTTGATCAGGCAATAAGTACTTTCAAATTATGTTTGCTCTTTAGCCATTAGACCAGAGTTACTTTTATTTGAGGAAAATCAGAAACATGTATATTATAATTTGTTATTTTTTTTTTAAATTTAGAAATATACATTTCCTTTCACGTAAATCTAGGAATGCCACGTTCCTTGCTCGAGGAGGGCTAGCTGTGGATATCATATCTCCGTTCGGTTGGAAAAGGATTTTTCATACGATTTCCTTTATTTACGCTGACTCATCAATGATTATCATCAAATTTGACGGGGATAGAATGAGATATCTATATGGATCACAATAATAATAACGTCCGTTTTTTTACACCTGGCGAGGTTTCAAAACTGATCGACTACGAATCTACAAGTCGCGGAGTCTGATTCCTGCGTCCATAAATAAATGTTGCTTTAAAATTACAGCTTTATAATCATTTGCAAGACGTTTTTTAGAGTGGTGGGTACTCTCAGTCTCGGTCTGATGAAAAAACATAATTTAGAATTGAAACGTTGTTTAAAATGCTTTCAACCGCATTCGATGATCAGATCTGAAGGGCTCGATACTTCCGAATCCTTTTCGTTCCTTTCTTCTTCTCCTCTCCACTTCCTTCAGCCTCACAATTTAACTCAATACAGAATTACTTTGTCCACTGTTTCCGAACACTTCGGACCCTTGTATGGTATTCACATTAAAGTTAAATAAATTACTGACAAGAAAACATATTTGCTGTGTTTGTATTGGATGCATGCAAGCATTATTGGTAAACTGAAATAATATATTGCTGTCTAGGAACTTATAGTCTATATTTGTAAGTAAACCAGTGATAGATTGCGAGAAATGCTTTAATAAAAATTCCGCCTCAATACATGTTCGGCTAGTAAAGCAGGTTATGCACAACTTTAAGTTTATTATACTATGCTATTTCTTTCGAACCGTTCTTAAATATATTTGTTTTTTTCTTATTAGATATAATATGTATTATGGTGGCTAAAATTATTGTAACATTGTGTATTAAAAAATTATTACCTAAATACAACCAATACCCGAGTATGAACTAGTATGAATATAATATTCTTGGTTTTTTTGATGAAATAAATAATTTACAACTTACAAATATGGAATAAAAAATGATGATTAGACCGATGCGTGGAAGATTCTATTGTATTACATGTGATTAAAACAACCAAAATCTCAGTACAAGAGGAAGCCATAAAACATCAAATTTACCCTTTTCTCTAAATCCGGCAAAATCTTTTATATGCTGAAATGCCGAAGAAATACGAAGATTTGCATCTAATCTCAAAGCGATACAGCGCACGGTAGTCTATCTGGAGTCATCACATATTTTCTAATCATCCTGATCTTAAAGGAAATGACATTAGGGTGAAGACAATATACTACAATAGAAGACTTCTTCGTCCTGGCGTAATGGATTTGTTAAATCTATCTATATTTTGGATACTTTTAGAAAAAGAGAAAGATAAATGGGGAGATGAAATGAAAATATATAAGAAAAGAAAAACACAATAAAGAAAAAAAAACACTGTCAAGGAGAAGATAACGACGAAGCGCTAGACGACGATGTAGAAGAAGAGGAAAAACATTTTTGAGGAAAAGAAAAAGGAGAAAAATAAAACCACCAAAAACTAAAAGATAAATAAAACGACACATATGAAAAAAGAAAAACAGACATCGAAAAAAGAAATAAAAAAATAGATCAAATATGTATAAGCAAAGGTAGAAGATGACAAAGAAGAAGAGGCTATCAAAGAAGAAAAATTAAAAAAATAGAATACGACGGATAAGACTTGCCGAATAGAAAAAGTTGAAGAAGATGATCAAGGCGGAGAAGGGGATTAAACAGTACCTGACGACGTAGAAGAATAAAAGGGTTATGTGCGAGGAAAAGACAAAGAGAAGAGTGAGACGACGAAAACGCAAAATATAAGAAATAGAAGAATAATAAAAGACCTGTATGAGAAAAGGAACAAGACGACAAAGAAGAAGAAGACGAGCTATGCCTTTTCGAATAGAAAAAGATGAAGAACAAGATAATGTAGATCGATTCAATTACTAATTCAAATTCTTGATAATTTTGTCATTGATGGCGTCAAACATATTATTTTTATAAACAATAATTATTAGCCTGAAACACTCATCCAAATTGAAAAAAACCTTTCCGAGCAAAGATAAATGTCGCCGACAGGACTCGAACCTGCACCCTTCTGATGTCCGGTCAGATGCTCTACCGTTGAGCTACGTCGTACAAGCCTTTCTCATACTAATAAAGTTGGTTGTTTACAGGTGAAAATATAATAAAAACAGTAATTATTGAATGAAACACTAGTATATATTGATTAACTTGGCGGGTTTGCGATAAGCCGACGTAGCTCAACGGTAGAGCATCTGACCGGACATCAGAAGGGTGCAGGTTCGAGTCCTGTCGGCGACATTTATCTTTGCTCGGAAAGGTTTTTTTTTTGTAAATTTGGATGAGTGTTTCAGGCTAATAATTATTGTTTATAAAAATAATTGTTACCCTTTGCGCTATGCACAAAAATCTTGTCTTAAGTTTTTAAGAACTTTAGTTAATCAAACATATTATTCATTTGAAATGATTAATTAATAATTATTCCTAATAAGATAACTATTTACCTGTGTTATCTGTTACATTCACCGTCTGAATTTAAATTTAATTTCTTCAATTTTTTTTAACCTTCGAAGTGATGAGTGTTCATTAGAAAACGATCTCACATTGTTTTCGGGTTTCAAAATGTCCATAGTCGTAACAATTTATACATACTCATACGATAGTGTTCACGTAACATGTTATCCACTTTATAAAAGAAAAAATATTCCTTTTCGAACCATTTATGGTGTGTCATTCGTAAGTTGCTGTAATGATTCTTTTGGCAGAAAATATTTAATTAAAATGGACCGAAGATTATTTGGAGCTTTTTATAGTATCGTATAAACTCATTCTCAGACGAAAGGGATAGGGTATTTTTGCTGGTATAATGGGTCTCATCTCACTCCTATCAAGTAGCGACGTGACGGTATCATTCTCTTAATTGGGAGCATCTCTCATGCTCCCATCTCTGGCGACCGAGTGAGCTGTGCGGTTTGGCCGAGGGCGGGGAAGATTGATATATCTGGAAACTGGTGAACCCGGGGCTGCCAGCCGTGAGGACAAGTTCCCCGACTGGAGATCAGCAACGCGGGCGAACAAATCCCCCTGTCGCAAAGTCAACGTGTCAGTCCTCAGTCTGAGAAAGTGCATCTTGTGATCACTTCCCTGGGGGCTTCTGGAACCTTGCTTTACTTTGAAAGTAAATTCTTTCAGTCTTGCCGAGAGAATAGCTAAAATTACCGACCAATTCATGATCCTATCCCGATAACTCGTTAAACTTGTAGTCTAAAAGATTTGCTACTTTATTAATTTTACCATTTTTCAATAGAGCAATTTCCTTTTTTTACTTATCCTAAACAAACTCTATTTAAAATTGACAAACTAACTTATCACATAATAAAGCAGGTACTTGAAAGATACTTTTAAACATAAATTTACTGTAAACGGTTATGAAAATACCGTAAAGGCAGTTTTCTTGAAAAAACCTTTGAGTTTTAGATAAACATTTTCTCTGAAAATTGCATTTTTTATAGCACTTCAATAATTGTATTTGAGGATCGCTGAATGTGTATTTAATTTGGTATAAAAATATATGCCTCAAAAAATAAAATCGTTTAAATTTATCTCTGTAATAGTAGAAAACGCCACTGTAAATCTTATGGATAAAGTGAAATACAATTCGTTATTTCTTGACAGCTTGATGGTCCACCTTCACTGAAAATTTATTAAAACAAAATTATCCCTTTCTTTATTCTTCTGTATGCAGAAAATTTTTCGAAAACTATTACAAAATATAATGTATCATTCAAATTATTACTTTTATGGCATAAAATAAAGCGAGAATAGATCGACGGTCCCAACGAACAATGTCGGAAGTGCAAATGGTATCTCCTTATTAGAGCTGTTTAAAGTTCCGTTTCTGTGTTTAGAGTTTCACGTCTACATTTTTATTACTTTTGAGATAAAGAAATATAGTGTTGTTTTTGATATTTTGCATAAACCCCTATCTATTTAATTGGAAAATAATATTATTGTAACTACTACAGATCTTCCGCAAAGTTACCAATTTAGACATCCGACATTGTTCGTTGGAACCGTCGAAATGAATATCTCAGGGTCAATTTTTTTTTAAAACTGCATCCATCTTTTGAAATAAATGTAATTACTTTTACTATAACTGATTTCGATTAGTTGATGCAAATACATACCTACGTGTTTTTTAAATTATATTTTTTTTCACTGTAGTGAATTAATTAATATTTTTCCATCGTCACGTTCTGTCTTCTTATATTTATGCTTGCACCATAAAAATGGAATTTTACTCAAATCTTAAGTAAAATGAAAAAGGATATGTAATTTTAATTAATTAATATTATTTTTAGTATTTTGAAATTGTTAACTTAAAAATAAATAAATAAAACATGTGGGAAACGTTCGTTTGTTGAAAAAAAAATTTAATTCCGTTATACATTTAATAGTAAATATGAAATCTTTCTTGTGGTGTTTACTTATCTGAAAGAAATCATTTTTTCGTATGCGCAAAATGTTTTTTTTAAGAATATTTTCAATAAACTAGTTTTTTTTTTTTAAATTTTAATCTACAAACGAACAGAGCCGACCTCCACGTGGTGTTTCCTGGGTAACGCTAAATGGCTCTATGTTTTTTTTTTTAAGTTTATTTTATGGAATTCTTTTTTTTTCAATTTAAAAATTGCATTTTGTTTTTAGCTGTATTCCGAGATAACATTGATGCGGAACAACTACAAATTACTAAATTACTACTTATTATATCTTAAATTTATATAGTTTTTTCACAATTTGCATTTCTTATGATATGATATGAAACCAATGTGTGATTTGCAGCTGATTGAAGTCACTGTGTAAATTGAATTCAGTGACTTTCTTCATCTGCATATCTCGCGTGTTTCCTTGTTCATCAAACTGACTAACTAACTAACTAACCAACACGCCGTTTCTCCGCAGGGCTAGGCAGAGAGGACGGACCGCCAAATAACTCGATCTTGGCTTGCACTTCTTGCTTCATTCACATTCATACATCGTCATACATTCTCTATAAATTGTTTTGTGTTTAATTCGTAGAAACTTTTTTTTATTTAATATAAACCAAATTTAATAATGTTCTTATCAAGTTCTGAAAGTATTTTAGTTTTTATTATTGTAACAGCTGTTTCGGCGTTCAAGGTTAATTTTCAAACCCTGTTAATGGGGGGAGTAAAAAAATTCACATAAATAAGTCGTCACGAAGTGAATTAACCGTAGTTTGAAAATAGCCTTGACCGCCGAAACAACTGCCAAAATAATAAAAACTGTAAATACTCGCAGAACTTAATAATAACATTATTATATTTAAAAATAATTCTCTTTTATTATTCCGACTTCTAACATGGGCCAACTCAATTATTTGATTCACTTCAACTCGGACGTCCCCGGCTTCTTCTCCCATTCGCATTCGCGTCATACATTCTCCTAACACTCCTTTCTTCGTTCGTTCGCTCTACTGTTCAGCAAACGCCTGTGGAAGTAGTCTCCGTCCACAATAAAAAAATCAAAAAACATTAGCCAAATTTTGAGTTACATAATGTAATTCAACCTTTATTGATTACTACTTAAATCTACGCGTTAAACTATAAACCTTTTGTAAATATTAAACAAATGTTACTTCTATCAAATAATAGAATTTTTTATTACCCACATAAAACAGGCATGATGCCTAAAACCAAATGTACGTCAATTTTTAGGAAGGAATAAAATTTAGTTAGCAATTTTAGCAATAATATTTACCTATGAAAAGGGTATACTCGTAGCTACAGATATAAAAATGAAAACAGATTTTTTTTTGCTATAATTGTATCATTACCTTTTCTTGCGATCACTATTAATACCTTTTCTGATATAATTGTATATTTTCCCCATTTTCTTTGTTTAATTTTCCTTTTCTTATTTAACTGACATTTTTTATTTAACTTACCTTCGACACCCATGTATTAATACAAGTATGGTTTTTTCTCTCTACAAAAGAATTATTAAAAAAACAAGCAATATTTTTCTATTTCATTTTACATGGTTTTCTTTTACAATCATATTAGTATTATAAAGTTATTATTTTCAAGTAAAAACTCGCTGAAAATTGGCACCAGGAGTGGAGCCTGCGGCTTAATTCGACTCAACACGGGAAAACTCACCAGGCCCGGACACTGGAAGGATTGACGGATTAACAGCTCTTTCTCGATTCGGTGGGTGGTGGTGCATGGCCGCTCTTAGTTGGTGGAGCGATTTGTCAGGTTAATTCCGGTAACGAACGTAACTCTAGCCTATTAAATAGACGTGCAACCGGTATCACGAGGGTCCGTGTGCGCGCGGCTTCGTCGTTCGCGCGTCGCTGTCGTGCGTTTCGCGGTCTTCACTACCGGCGTACAATGAAAATCTTCTTAGAGGGACCGACGGTATATATAGCCGCACGAGATTGAGCAATAGCAGGTCTGTGATGCCCTTAGATGTCCTGGGCCGCACGCGCGCTACACTGAAGGGATCAGCGTGTCCTCCTTGGCCTAACGGCCCGGGTAACCCGATGAAACCCCTTCGTGATAGGGAGGAATTCCTAGTAAAAGCGAGTCACCAGCTCGCGTTGATTGCGTCCCTGCCCTTTGTACACACCGCCAATTGATTTATTTATAATATATCCTTACGTTCTTTGAACATTCTCGCCATCTCACATAGAAGATTAAAATCTACTTTTCTAATGTAAAATGGAATGTTGCTTTTCAGGTTTATTATTCAAATAAATGTTTGAAGTAAAACATTTCAGGAAAAAATGTTATTTGACGTTGCAGCCTCTACGTTGTGGATTATGTTCGATGTTGAGTTTGTGTCTCTATAAAGAAATTGATTGAGATCATCCTCCACATCGGACTTCGTCCATAATATCCTTCACATTATTTGAACCTGAACGGTAAGTATCTTGTCGGAGTTACAATTGACGGAATTTGTAGATTGAATTTGTACGCACGAGGAATTTCCCTAACACTTCACTCATTCAATGACTTTCCAAAAAGATTTTCATGATGTACGTACTCTGTGTTAAATCATAGATTATTAGTACATTGACAAATATAAACATTCAGTTAACAGGGAATTTAATAACATGGGGTTATTAATAAAAGTTTTTATCATGAAACAGATCTTCAAAAAATAGATGCAAGCCGACATGCCGTTGTATGCTGTATAATAGAAAACTGCATCCTTTTGGCATGTAGCTAGTTACAGTGCATACATTAATGTGACTAACTTCACGCCAAATTGATGCGGTTTTCTGAATAACACCAAAGGGAAGAGTAGCTCATCTAATTTTTCTGTGGCTTAAACAATGCAACGGATTTTATTTTGGAGTGAAGGTCTTAATGATGAGATAAGCCATGTTTATTTAATGATCAACAAAAGCAATTGTGGTTGATTAATTGTATACGATACAGAAATCAGCCAGTTATTGTTTGCGATGACATCGGGAGTATAACCGCGTCCCACGAGTGTATCAACTGTTTCATTGAAGAGTGCACGGTGGCAGGAATGATGATGAGCACCGCAAAAACAGAAGTTATATTTATAGGAAGAGGCTAAACTAGGTATAACATCTTCGCTAACAGGGCGCAGTTGAAACAGGTTGACCAATTTAAATACCTCAATATGATAAGGAAATCTGAGCTAAGTATCGAGACAAAGTTACAAAGTAGTGTACAAATCAGTGTATTTCCCCACGCTTACTTATGATCACCAGATCTGGATGTTGAAGGAGCGTACACGTTCTAAGGACCAAGCTGCCGAAATGAGATTTTTGAGAGGAGTTGCAAGAGTCACGAGAAGGGATTCAATAAGAAACTTGATGATTCGGGAGGAGCTAAACATCGAACCACTATTACTTTTCATGGAAAAGTCCCAACTGTGGTGGCTTAGGCACATGTTAAGAATGCCAGAAGGTCGAATTCCGCTGAAAATTCTGAGTGATATTCCATAGGTAAGACGTCCAGTGGGACACCCCAGACATAGACCAGGGGGGAGAAACAACACCAGAGGCTGTGCGAGGAGAGGCTGGACCTACAATGAATGGATGCCATCAACATAGCACATGACAGAGACGCCCAGTTGATGTGATGGGTAGGACAAGGGGAAGAAGATGTATGTATGTAATTGTGTATGGGTGTATTAATAATTTTGCAGCATACGTTTAAGGAAACATTCGACTCCTTCCAAAATCAGTTAAAAATCGTCGGCCCGTTGGTTATGTGCTGCCCTTGCTGTTTCTCTCATGTTGAAATTGAAAAATCATTAGAGAGGCATCATCCGCAACCCATGGCTAATGAACGTCTTTAACACGCTCCTGTTTGAATGCGATATGATATTTGTTGTCTATTATCAGCACGTCGACCGATATGAGCATTCCGTTTTAAAACATTCCATAACTTTATTTGTATTCATCAAAACATTTTACACTACCGCACAAGCAAAAGCATTGAGCTGGTAAACGAATACATTTATTTGGGAGCGGCTCTTGATTACAACTTCAAATGAGTGTATAAAATTTGCAAAAGGCTGCGGGCAATAATGGGTAGACGAACGATGAATGCAGATAATGCGACTACCACCCCGAAAGACGATGCGTTAAATTAAACTTATTTAATTTATTCTACGTTATTATTAACTATTATGGTTTTCAATTTAATTCTTTTATTTTGATGTAATTATCATTTCGTAATTACATTTATTTTTATTTTCATTTTTTTCTCATTTTCTTTACATACTCGAATATATTTATTTTATTTTTTAACCTTTTTTTATTATATTCAGTTCTCCACTTATGTTTGTGTATATTTCGTGTAATGGGTTTGCACTAAGACCCTGTCCTGTGAGATTTAAAACATAAATAAAAAAAAATAAAAAATAAAAATATACCAGTTGAAATATTTCGTCCTTTGAGCACTTTAAAAAGTATTTATTTTTTACAGTCACTTTGTGATTTGATGTATTAATGAAATAATATAATCGCTTTGTTCATGACCACGAAGTTTATTTAATTTTCGTGAGGAGATACCGGTTTCGTTTAACACAAGCATCATCGGGAAGAAACTTAAATGAATCAAAAAATACATACTGACTGTTTTTTTTATATATAAATAGAATGAAACAAAACATAACATAGAACAAAGAAAAAACGTAATAATCTGTAATCATTCAATTGTTATTGAAAAATGTTTGACAAAGATCTTATTTGTAGTTTAACGCGATGATGTATTTGACGAACAATAAAATATTAAAATAAAAATTTAACATTAAACGGGTTCGCAAAGAACTGAAAGACGGAACCCAACAGCCCGCAGCATAACAAAAAAATGCACCCTTTTAGCATGTCGCTACTTACTACGAATAAATTAGTGTGATAAAAATAAGTCCGTTGCCGTCTCTACCTTGTGGGATGTGTCCGGTGATGAGTTTATATCTCAATGTGTTATGTCATTGAGATTCTTCACCCAGCGGAAGTCATTCATGACATTCTCGGTATTCTGCACAGAACGGGTGTTTCATGGCAGCTCCTGCTTAATAGATTAAGTTCGGTGCGGGGTTTGGTCCTAATGTTCTTCATATTGGGAACATTGCGGCCACTTTACATAGTCAATAAATTTCTACGTATTTAATCAGCACAATAAGCAGAAAGAAACAAACACAATTCCGTTATTAGAGAATATAGTAAGATGGGGTTATTAATTCAAGTTTCATCACCAAGAACTGACAGGTAGAAGCCAATAAGTCTTCGTATGCAGCAGAATAATAAAAGTTGCATTTTTTTGTATCTCGTCTGTTACTGTAAATATTTTATCCAGTAACTGACTTTATGCAAAATAATGCGTTTTTTTATTAGCACCTCAACGAACTTATGTATAATTCATCAGTAGTGTAACACAATATCACGTTTTTGATTTTGGTACGTAATTTGCAACCACCACAGGAAATGTCATTTCAAAGAGTTGCGTCATGGATAAATTTCGTGTGTTTCCTTGTACATCTTGGACTGCGGATTTGGACTGCGGCCTTGTGGATTATATCCGGTGATGTTTTTGTATCTCAATATTTAAAAGCATTGAGGTACTACAACTAACCGGATATCGTTCATAACATTCACTGTTTTCTTCAAGACTGCGAGAGAAGTGCACCTTTTTGGCACATCGCTAGTCACTGTGTACACATTGTGACTAACTTTGTGGCAAAAGATGGCATTACTTGACACCACCGAGGATTGAATTTATTGTTTGTGCATTATTTTTTTATATTACTATTTGAATATTTGCTACCTATTTTTACATACATTAAGCTTAAGCTATATAGCTTCGGTTTGGAAAGAGGTACCATTGAGGGGGGGATTTCCTTTGACCCTGATCTCCCATTCTCTGTCAGCAGGAGTGAGTTACATAGTCTCCAGGGTTCTTCAGAAGTCTCCTCTCCACTATCCTACCGTCTTCACGTCTGGCCACTGGGCCACCTGGGATAGTGTGAAGGATTTGAGTGTCGACCCTTCCATCCTACAGCTTGTTGTCTCTCATTGGGACTGCATGTGGCTTGCCAGAAGATGTGTATTCTGTTCTTGTATTGTACGCTGCTAGGAAAATGTGAGTGATTTTTTAATTTTTTTTTCCATTCTATCGTCCTCTTCTAATGTATGTTACTGTTCTTAAATGTTGTTTTTCAAATAGCTTCAAGAACAGGAACTAACTGCTTTGGATGAAAAAACGTTACTGTTTTGTATGTATAAATGTATGTTGTGCCGTGTAGGGACAGTCGGGGGCTTTTAGAATCATTTAATAGTAGCTTCGTTTTTTATACCAAAAAGTAGAGTCTTGAAGTGAGAACCGATAGAGGGTCTCATCTGATCCTTAGAACGGTTCGTGAAAGTGGTGGGTGCCCTCAACTGATCCTGAATAAATCGCAAATGCGCCCCATTGTAGAATTTAGTTACCACCCCTGGTCAAGAGCCCCAAAATAACTGACTAAAATCCTTGACTCTGCAGAAACGGATGGTCCGTTTCATAGATTCTCCAATCTTGGCAAACGGATTGCCATCTTCGGAGCATAAATGTCAGATGGGAATACTATCCTTATTCTACCAGAATTTAAATTTTAGATGCTCTGATTAACTGGCGTCATTGATTAAATTTGTTACTTATGGATACCAAATAGACGACGTTGCAGATGATATTTTCATTGTTTAACGAAGTGAACGAATTTCACGTTCGCCCTTCATTCTACGATTATGTATTACGGGTTATATCCCGTAACGTGTTTTTATCACAACACTATTAAGACGAGACAGTCAGGCAAGAACTGACAGGTGTAAGCCTGTAAGCCTTCGTATGTAATTTTGTTTAGAATTGCATTCTTTTGGTATGTTAATAGTTACTGTGATTATTGTATTAAGTGACTATCTTCATGCCATAACAATGCGGTTTTTTGAAGATCACAACTAGGAAACATGGCATATCGAATTTACCCCAGGCATAGCACTATGTCACGGATTTTATTGAGGTAAGAAAAATGGGTTAATTTTTGTATATGTTTGTAATTTACTTACATAATTATTTTCATATGTTTATTATTTGGGTACACTTGTAATTATTTTTTACTATACAAACATGTTGATATTTATATATTTTGTTAATAATGTATTTAATTCCTTTTCCAGTAAATGGTTGAAGTAAATCTGAACAACAAACAAATATTTGGTGAAAAAAAGCAATCGAAGTAATGTGATTTTCTCTCTGGCTTCAAACGAACATCGTGCGAGGATAGATTCATAGTGGGAATATCCCATGAAGCCGAAGAATTATTCTAATGATCAGTAACTTCAATATTATTTTATTAATTACGTGGAAGTGGTAAGTTTGGAACTATTTTTTCCATGTATTATTATTTTAGAAACAGAAATAAAAGTAGTAATATAAAACACAAACACGGGGGAGATACGAACCGTGTATGCACACGGATGAGGTATGATCTTTTATTTTAGCGAGAGACATTCAATTATTTTTAAAAACTTACTATACTTAAAGACTTTCTTTCGCAGGTGTTAACAGAGAGGATAGACTGAAACGCAGGTCTATAAGTAGCAACCACCGCAACACATGTTTCACGAAAACCTTCAGCAACTTCAAATTATTTGTAGTTTAATTTATGTTTCGATGGTAGATATGTCTTAAATCTAGAATCGGACTTAGTGTTTCACCTAGAGGTGTCAAGTAAACAACATTGCGGATGAAATTCTCAATGTTTAACGAAGTACATATTGGACGAATTTCACATTCGTTGTTCATTACACGACTGTTGAATTGGACAACAGTCTTTTGGGTTATATCCCGTAATGTGTTTTTATCACAGCACTATTATAACGAGACAGTCAGGCAAGAACTGACAGGTGGAAGCCTGTAAGCCTTCGTATGTAATTTAGTTGAGAATTGCATTTTTGGGTATGTTAATAGTTACTGTGATTATTGTATTAAGTGACTATCTTCATGCCATAACAATGCGGTTTTTAGAAGATCACAACTAGGAAACATGGCATATCGAATTCACCCCAGGCGCAACTTAATGTCACAGATTTTATTGAAATCCTATAATAGAAAACTGCATTTTTTGTACGATGTCCAGTCACTGCGATAAATTTCTTGAGTGACTCACTTTGTGCAAAAGAATGCGTTTTTCTGACAATTCCGGAAAAGTGGTAAACGTAATTCATCAGTAGCGTAACACAAGGTCATGAGTTTATTTTTAGGCAAGTAAAATCTAAAGGCACCTTTTATTCGGTACAGGGTATCGTTCGTTATGTTCACCTTAACACTTTAATAAATACAATTATTTGCTTGTTGAAGAAATCGATTACTGGGGTTAAACAGTTTGTTTTATGATAAAAACAGATCAGCTAAGAACTACTAGATGAAAGCCGGCAAACCCTCGTATGCAGTTCAGTTGAGATTGCATCTTATGGTGTGTTGCTAGTAAGTGACTGGTTTCATGCCAAAACAATGCGGTTTACTGACGAAAACAACTGGGGAACATGGCACAACGAATTCACCCCAGGCGCAGTACTATGTCACGGAATTTATTGAGGCAAGAAAAATATGTTTATGGTTGTAATTTGTAATTTATCTATTTTCACACAAATATTTCTCTATGTTCATTATTTTTCTATACTTATCATTATTTTTTAGTACACTGAGTTCGTTGGTGTGGAAAGCTTCGCTCCTGAAACATGTTGATATTTATATATTAAGCAGTGGTGCAAAACGAAGAAATTATTGCTGATTTTATTAATAATGTATTATATTGTTTTTTCCAGAAAAGTGTTCTATTACGTCTTTATAAGAGTACACATATTCTAAATTCTTGTTAAAATAAAACTATCGTAATAAGGCCTGGGATTTTCTGCAAGGCTATATACGAAGATCATGGGGGGAGAGATTCGGACGAAGCGAAAATATGATTTTAAACTGGAAGTATAATTCAAATAGTCAATAAATTCAGCAGAATTTCGATAATATCGTGGAAGTGGTAAGTTTGGCACTATTTTATTAATTTGTACATTTGTCGTTATTTTAGAAACAGATATATAAATAGTCATATAGAACACAAACACGGGGGAGATACGAATCGTGAATGCACGCGGTGAGGCATGTTTTTTTAGTTCAGACAAAGACACAGTTATTAACATTCAGTTATTTCAATATACTAACCATACATAAAGGCTTTTCTTCACAGGTGTTGGCAGAGAGGATAGACGGAAATTCAGGTCAGTATCGGTAAGTTCGGTAAGTTTTTTACATATAAATAGAATGAAACAAAACATAACATAGAACAAAGAAACAACGTAATAATCTGTAATCATTCAATTATTACTGAAAATCCTTTGACAAAGATCTCATTTGTAGTTTAACGCGATGATGTATTTGACGAACAATAAAATATTAAAATAAAACTTAAACATTAAACGGGTCCGCAAAAAACTGAAAGACGGAACCCAACAGCCCGCAGTATAACAAAAAATGCGCCTTTTCAGCATGTCGCTACTTACTACGAATAAATTAGTGTGATAAAAATAAGTCCGTTGCCGTCTCTACCTTGTGGGTTGGGTCCGGTGATGAGTTTATATCTCAATGTGTTATGTCATTGAGATTCTTCACCCAGCGGAAGTCATTCTTGACATTCACAGTATTCTGCACAGAACGGGTGTTTCATCGCAGCTCCTGCTTAATTGATTAAGTTCGCTGTGGGGTTTGGTCCTAATGTTCTTCATATTGGGAACATTGCGGCCACTTCACATAGTCAATAAATTTCTACGTATTTAATCAGCACAATAAGCAGAAAGAAACAAACACAATTCCGTTATTAGAGAATTTAGTAAGATGGGGTTATTCAGGTTTCATCACCAAGAACTGACAGGTAGAAGCCAATAAGTCTTCGTATGCAGCAGAATAATAAAAAATTGCATTTTTTTGTATCTCGTCTATTACTGTAAATATTTTATCCAGTAACTGACTTTATGCAAAATAATGAATTTTTTTATTAGCACCTCAACGAACTTATGTATAATTCATCAGTAGTGTAACACAATATCACGTTTTTGATTTTGGTACGTAATTTGCAACCACCACAGGAAATGTCATTTCAATGAGTTGCGTCATGGATAAATTTCGTGTGTTTCCTTGTAGATCTTGGACTGCAGATTTGGACTGCGGCCTTGTAGATTATGGCCGGTGATGTTTTTGTATCTCAATATTTAAAAGCATTGAGGTACTACAACTTACCGGACATCGTTCATAACATTCACTGTTTTCTTCAAGACTGCGAGAGAAGTGCACCTTTTTGGCACATCGCTAGTCACTGTGTACACATTGTGACTAACTTTGTGGCAAAAGATGGCGTTACTTGACACCACCGAGGATTGAATTTATTGTTTCGGTATTGTTTTTTATTGTGTGCATTATATTTTATCTTACTATATGAATATTTGCTACCTATTTATACATACATTAAGCTTAAGCTATATAGCTTCGGTTTGGAAAGAGGTACCATTGAGGGGGGGATTTCCTTTGATCAAAACGGATTGCCATCTTCGGAGCATAAATGTCAGATGGGAATACTATCCTTATTCTACCAGAATTTAAATTTTAGATGCTCTGATTAACTGGCGTCATTGATTAAATTTGCTACTTATGGATACCAAATGGACGACGTTGCAGATGATATTTTCATTGTTTAACGAAGTGAACGAATTTCACGTTCGCCGTTCATTCTACGATTATGTATTACGGGTTATATCCCGTAACGTGTTTTTATCACAACACTATTAAGACGAGACAGTCAGGCAAGAACTGACAGGTGTAAGCCTGTAAGCCTTCGTATGTAATTTTGTTTAGAATTGCATTCTTTTGGTATGTTAATAGTTACTGTGATTATTGTATTAAGTGACTATCTTCATGCCATAACAATGCGGTTTTTTGAAGATCACAACTAGGAAACATGGCATATCGAATTTACCCCAGGCATAGCACTATGTCACGGATTTTATTGAGGTAAGAAAAATGGGTTAATTTTTGTATATGTTTGTAATTTACTTACATAATTATTTTCATATGTTTATTATTTGGGTACACTTGTAATTATTTTTTACTATACAAACATGTTGATATTTATATATTTTGTTAATAATGTATTTAATTCCTTTTCCAGTAAATGGTTGAAGTAAATCTGAACAACAAACAAATATTTGGTGAAAAAAAGCAATCGAAGTAATGTGATTTTCTCTCTGGCTTCAAACGAACATCGTGCGAGGATAGATTCATAGTGGGAATATCCCATGAAGCCGAAGAATTATTCTAATGATCAGTAACTTCAATATTATTTTATTAATTACGTGGAAGTGGTAAGTTTGGAACTATTTTTTCCATGTATTATTATTTTAGAAACAGAAATAAAAGTAGTAATATAAAACACAAACACGGGGGAGATACGAACCGTGTATGCACACGGATGAGGTATGATCTTTTATTTTAGCGAGAGACATTCAATTATTTTTAAAAACTTACTATACTTAAAGACTTTCTTTCGCAGGTGTTAACAGAGAGGATAGACTGAAACGCAGGTCTATAAGTAGCAACCACCGCAACACATGTTTCACGAAAACCTTCAGCAACTTCAAATTATTTGTAGTTTAATTTATGTTTCGATGGTAGATATGTCTTAAATCTAGAATCGGACTTAGTGTTTCACCTAGAGGTGTCAAGTAAACAACATTGCGGATGAAATTCTCAATGTTTAACGAAGTACATATTGGACGAATTTCACATTCGTTGTTCATTACACGACTGTTGAATTGGACAACAGTCTTTTGGGTTATATCCCGTAATGTGTTTTTATCACAGCACTATTATAACGAGACAGTCAGGCAAGAACTGACAGGTGGAAGCCTGTAAGCCTTCGTATGTAATTTAGTTGAGAATTGCATTTTTGGGTATGTTAATAGTTACTGTGATTATTGTATTAAGTGACTATCTTCATGCCATAACAATGCGGTTTTTAGAAGATCACAACTAGGAAACATGGCATATCGAATTCACCCCAGGCGCAACTTAATGTCACAGATTTTATTGAAATCCTATAATAGAAAACTGCATTTTTTGTACGATGTCCAGTCACTGCGATAAATTTCTTGAGTGACTCACTTTGTGCAAAAGAATGCGTTTTTCTGACAATTCCGGAAAAGTGGTAAACGTAATTCATCAGTAGCGTAACACAAGGTCATGAGTTTATTTTTAGGCAAGTAAAATCTAAAGGCACCTTTTATTCGGTACAGGGTATCGTTCGTTATGTTCACCTTAACACTTTAATAAATACAATTATTTGCTTGTTGAAGAAATCGATTACTGGGGTTAAACAGTTTGTTTTATGATAAAAACAGATCAGCTAAGAACTACTAGATGAAAGCCGGCAAACCCTCGTATGCAGTTCAGTTGAGATTGCATCTTATGGTGTGTTGCTAGTAAGTGACTGGTTTCATGCCAAAACAATGCGGTTTACTGACGAAAACAACTGGGGAACATGGCACAACGAATTCACCCCAGGCGCAGTACTATGTCACGGAATTTATTGAGGCAAGAAAAATATGTTTATGGTTGTAATTTGTAATTTATCTATTTTCACACAAATATTTCTCTATGTTCATTATTTTTCTATACTTATCATTATTTTTTAGTACACTGAGTTCGTTGGTGTGGAAAGCTTCGCTCCTGAAACATGTTGATATTTATATATTAAGCAGTGGTGCAAAACGAAGAAATTATTGCTGATTTTATTAATAATGTATTATATTGTTTTTTCCAGAAAAGTGTTCTATTACGTCTTTATAAGAGTACACATATTCTAAATTCTTGTTAAAATAAAACTATCGTAATAAGGCCTGGGATTTTCTGCAAGGCTATATACGAAGATCATGGGGGGAGAGATTCGGACGAAGCGAAAATATGATTTTAAACTGGAAGTATAATTCAAATAGTCAATAAATTCAGCAGAATTTCGATAATATCGTGGAAGTGGTAAGTTTGGCACTATTTTATTAATTTGTACATTTGTCGTTATTTTAGAAACAGATATATAAATAGTCATATAGAACACAAACACGGGGGAGATACGAATCGTGAATGCACGCGGTGAGGCATGTTTTTTTAGTTCAGACAAAGACACAGTTATTAACATTCAGTTATTTCAATATACTAACCATACATAAAGGCTTTTCTTCACAGGTGTTGGCAGAGAGGATAGACGGAAATTCAGGTCAGTATCGGTAAGTTCGGTAAGTTTTTTACATATAAATAGAATGAAACAAAACATAACATAGAACAAAGAAACAACGTAATAATCTGTAATCATTCAATTATTACTGAAAATCCTTTGACAAAGATCTCATTTGTAGTTTAACGCGATGATGTATTTGACGAACAATAAAATATTAAAATAAAACTTAAACATTAAACGGGTCCGCAAAAAACTGAAAGACGGAACCCAACAGCCCGCAGTATAACAAAAAATGCGCCTTTTCAGCATGTCGCTACTTACTACGAATAAATTAGTGTGATAAAAATAAGTCCGTTGCCGTCTCTACCTTGTGGGTTGGGTCCGGTGATGAGTTTATATCTCAATGTGTTATGTCATTGAGATTCTTCACCCAGCGGAAGTCATTCTTGACATTCACAGTATTCTGCACAGAACGGGTGTTTCATCGCAGCTCCTGCTTAATTGATTAAGTTCGCTGTGGGGTTTGGTCCTAATGTTCTTCATATTGGAAACATTGCGGCCACTTCACATAGTCAATAAATTTCTACGTATTTAATCAGCACAATAAGCAGAAGGAAACAAACACAATTCCGTTATTAGAGAATTTAGTAAGATGGGGTTATTCAGGTTTCATCACCAAGAACTGACAGGTAGAAGCCAATAAGTCTTCGTATGCAGCAGAATAATAAAAAATTGCATTTTTTTGTATCTCGTCTATTACTGTAAATATTTTATCCAGTAACTGACTTTATGCAAAATAATGAATTTTTTTATTAGCACCTCAACGAACTTATGTATAATTC
This sequence comes from Halesus radiatus, assembly GCA_022606495.2. NCBI lineage: Eukaryota > Metazoa > Arthropoda > Insecta > Trichoptera > Limnephilidae > Halesus > Halesus radiatus. Next base: position 8,282 of record JAHDVE020009213.1, on the reverse strand, counting down.
ATCAGTAGTGTAACACAATATCACGTTTTTGATTTTGGTACGTAATTTGCAACCACCACAGGAAATGTCATTTCAATGAGTTGCGTCATGGATAAATTTCGTGTGTTTCCTTGTAGATCTTGGACTGCAGATTTGGACTGCGGCCTTGTAGATTATGGCCGGTGATGTTTTTGTATCTCAATATTTAAAAGCATTGAGGTACTACAACTTACCGGACATCGTTCATAACATTCACTGTTTTCTTCAAGACTGCGAGAGAAGTGCACCTTTTTGGCACATCGCTAGTCACTGTGTACACATTGTGACTAACTTTGTGGCAAAAGATGGCGTTACTTGACACCACCGAGGATTGAATTTATTGTTTCGGTATTGTTTTTTATTGTGTGCATTATATTTTATCTTACTATATGAATATTTGCTACCTATTTATACATACATTAAGCTTAAGCTATATAGCTTCGGTTTGGAAAGAGGTACCATTGAGGGGGGGATTTCCTTTGATCAAAACGGATTGCCATCTTCGGAGCATAAATGTCAGATGGGAATACTATCCTTATTCTACCAGAATTTAAATTTTAGATGCTCTGATTAACTGGCGTCATTGATTAAATTTGTTACTTATGGATACCAAATAGACGACGTTGCAGATGATATTTTCATTGTTTAACGAAGTGAACGAATTTCACGTTCGCCGTTCATTCTACGATTATGTATTACGGGTTATATCCCGTAACGTGTTTTTATCACAACACTATTAAGACGAGACAGTCAGGCAAGAACTGACAGGTGTAAGCCTGTAAGCCTTCGTATGTAATTTTGTTTAGAATTGCATTCTTTTGGTATGTTAATAGTTACTGTGATTATTGTATTAAGTGACTATCTTCATGCCATAACAATGCGGTTTTTTGAAGATCACAACTAGGAAACATGGCATATCGAATTTACCCCAGGCATAGCACTATGTCACGGATTTTATTGAGGTAAGAAAAATGGGTTAATTTTTGTATATGTTTGTAATTTACTTACATAATTATTTTCATATGTTTATTATTTGGGTACACTTGTAATTATTTTTTACTATACAAACATGTTGATATTTATATATTTTGTTAATAATGTATTTAATTCCTTTTCCAGTAAATGGTTGAAGTAAATCTGAACAACAAACAAATATTTGGTGAAAAAAAGCAATCGAAGTAATGTGATTTTCTCTCTGGCTTCAAACGAACATCGTGCGAGGATAGATTCATAGTGGGAATATCCCATGAAGCCGAAGAATTATTCTAATGATCAGTAACTTCAATATTATTTTATTAATTACGTGGAAGTGGTAAGTTTGGAACTATTTTTTCCATGTATTATTATTTTAGAAACAGAAATAAAAGTAGTAATATAAAACACAAACACGGGGGAGATACGAACCGTGTATGCACACGGATGAGGTATGATCTTTTATTTTAGCGAGAGACATTCAATTATTTTTAAAACTTACTATACTTAAAGACTTTCTTTCGCAGGTGTTAACAGAGAGGATAGACTGAAACGCAGGTCTATAAGTAGCAACCACCGCAACACATGTTTCACGAAAACCTTCAGCAACTTCAAATTATTTGTAGTTTAATTTATGTTTCGATGGTAGATATGTCTTAAATCTAGAATCGGACTTAGTGTTTCACCTAGAGGTGTCAAGTAAACAACATTGCGGATGAAATTCTCAATGTTTAACGAAGTACATATTGGACGAATTTCACATTCGTTGTTCATTACACGACTGTTGAATTGGACAACAGTCTTTTGGGTTATATCCCGTAATGTGTTTTTATCACAGCACTATTATAACGAGACAGTCAGGCAAGAACTGACAGGTGGAAGCCTGTAAGCCTTCGTATGTAATTTAGTTGAGAATTGCATTTTTGGGTATGTTAATAGTTACTGTGATTATTGTATTAAGTGACTATCTTCATGCCATAACAATGCGGTTTTTAGAAGATCACAACTAGGAAACATGGCATATCGAATTCACCCCAGGCGCAACTTAATGTCACAGATTTTATTGAAATCCTATAATAGAAAACTGCATTTTTTGTACGATGTCCAGTCACTGCGATAAATTTCTTGAGTGACTCACTTTGTGCAAAAGAATGCGTTTTTCTGACAATTCCGGAAAAGTGGTAAACGTAATTCATCAGTAGCGTAACACAAGGTCATGAGTTTATTTTTAGGCAAGTAAAATCTAAAGGCACCTTTTATTCGGTACAGGGTATCGTTCGTTATGTTCACCTTAACACTTTAATAAATACAATTATTTGCTTGTTGAAGAAATCGATTACTGGGGTTAAACAGTTTGTTTTATGATAAAAACAGATCAGCTAAGAACTACTAGATGAAAGCCGGCAAACCCTCGTATGCAGTTCAGTTGAGATTGCATCTTATGGTATGTTGCTAGTAAGTGACTGGTTTCATGCCAAAACAATGCGGTTTACTGACGAAAACAACTGGGGAACATGGCACAACGAATTCACCCCAGGCGCAGTACTATGTCACGGAATTTATTGAGGCAAGAAAAATATGTTTATGGTTGTAATTTGTAATTTATCTATTTTCACACAAATATTTCTCTATGTTCATTATTTTTCTATACTTATCATTATTTTTTAGTACACTGAGTTCGTTGGTGTGGAAAGCTTCGCTCCTGAAACATGTTGATATTTATATATTAAGCAGTGGTGCAAAACGAAGAAATTATTGCTGATTTTATTAATAATGTATTATATTGTTTTTTCCAGAAAAGTGTTCTATTACGTCTTTATAAGAGTACACATATTCTAAATTCTTGTTAAAATAAAACTATCGTAATAAGGCCTGGGATTTTCTGCAAGGCTATATACGAAGATCATGGGGGGAGAGATTCGGACGAAGCGAAAATATGATTTTAAACTGGAAGTATAATTCAAATAGTCAATAAATTCAGCAGAATTTCGATAATATCGTGGAAGTGGTAAGTTTGGCACTATTTTATTAATTTGTACATTTGTCGTTATTTTAGAAACAGATATATAAATAGTCATATAGAACACAAACACGGGGGAGATACGAATCGTGAATGCACGCGGTGAGGCATGTTTTTTTAGTTCAGACAAAGACACAGTTATTAACATTCAGTTATTTCAATATACTAACCATACATAAAGGCTTTTCTTCACAGGTGTTGGCAGAGAGGATAGACGGAAATTCAGGTCAGTATCGGTAAGTTCGGTAAGTTTTTTACATATAAATAGAATGAAACAAAACATAACATAGAACAAAGAAACAACGTAATAATCTGTAATCATTCAATTATTACTGAAAATCCTTTGACAAAGATCTCATTTGTAGTTTAACGCGATGATGTATTTGACGAACAATAAAATATTAAAATAAAACTTAAACATTAAACGGGTCCGCAAAAAACTGAAAGACGGAACCCAACAGCCCGCAGTATAACAAAAAATGCGCCTTTTCAGCATGTCGCTACTTACTACGAATAAATTAGTGTGATAAAAATAAGTCCGTTGCCGTCTCTACCTTGTGGGTTGGGTCCGGTGATGAGTTTATATCTCAATGTGTTATGTCATTGAGATTCTTCACCCAGCGGAAGTCATTCTTGACATTCACAGTATTCTGCACAGAACGGGTGTTTCATCGCAGCTCCTGCTTAATTGATTAAGTTCGCTGTGGGGTTTGGTCCTAATGTTCTTCATATTGGAAACATTGCGGCCACTTCACATAGTCAATAAATTTCTACGTATTTAATCAGCACAATAAGCTGAAGGAAACAAACACAATTCCGTTATTAGAGAATTTAGTAAGATGGGGTTATTCAGGTTTCATCACCAAGAACTGACAGGTAGAAGCCAATAAGTCTTCGTATGCAGCAGAATAATAAAAAATTGCATTTTTTTGTATCTCGTCTATTACTGTAAATATTTTATCCAGTAACTGACTTTATGCAAAATAATGAATTTTTTTATTAGCACCTCAACGAACTTATGTATAATTCATCAGTAGTGTAACACAATATCACGTTTTTGATTTTGGTACGTAATTTGCAACCACCACAGGAAATGTCATTTCAATGAGTTGCGTCATGGATAAATTTCGTGTGTTTCCTTGTAGATCTTGGACTGCAGATTTGGACTGCGGCCTTGTAGATTATGGCCGGTGATGTTTTTGTATCTCAATATTTAAAAGCATTGAGGTACTACAACTTACCGGACATCGTTCATAACATTCACTGTTTTCTTCAAGACTGCGAGAGAAGTGCACCTTTTTGGCACATCGCTAGTCACTGTGTACACATTGTGACTAACTTTGTGGCAAAAGATGGCGTTACTTGACACCACCGAGGATTGAATTTATTGTTTCGGTATTGTTTTTTATTGTGTGCATTATATTTTATCTTACTATATGAATATTTGCTACCTATTTATACATACATTAAGCTTAAGCTATATAGCTTCGGTTTGGAAAGAGGTACCATTGAGGGGGGGATTTCCTTTGATCAAAACGGATTGCCATCTTCGGAGCATAAATGTCAGATGGGAATACTATCCTTATTCTACCAGAATTTAAATTTTAGATGCTCTGATTAACTGGCGTCATTGATTAAATTTGTTACTTATGGATACCAAATAGACGACGTTGCAGATGATATTTTCATTGTTTAACGAAGTGAACGAATTTCACGTTCGCCGTTCATTCTACGATTATGTATTACGGGTTATATCCCGTAACGTGTTTTTATCACAACACTATTAAGACGAGACAGTCAGGCAAGAACTGACAGGTGTAAGCCTGTAAGCCTTCGTATGTAATTTTGTTTAGAATTGCATTCTTTTGGTATGTTAATAGTTACTGTGATTATTGTATTAAGTGACTATCTTCATGCCATAACAATGCGGTTTTTTGAAGATCACAACTAGGAAACATGGCATATCGAATTTACCCCAGGCATAGCACTATGTCACGGATTTTATTGAGGTAAGAAAAATGGGTTAATTTTTGTATATGTTTGTAATTTACTTACATAATTATTTTCATATGTTTATTATTTGGGTACACTTGTAATTATTTTTTACTATACAAACATGTTGATATTTATATATTTTGTTAATAATGTATTTAATTCCTTTTCCAGTAAATGGTTGAAGTAAATCTGAACAACAAACAAATATTTGGTGAAAAAAAGCAATCGAAGTAATGTGATTTTCTCTCTGGCTTCAAACGAACATCGTGCGAGGATAGATTCATAGTGGGAATATCCCATGAAGCCGAAGAATTATTCTAATGATCAGTAACTTCAATATTATTTTATTAATTACGTGGAAGTGGTAAGTTTGGAACTATTTTTTCCATGTATTATTATTTTAGAAACAGAAATAAAAGTAGTAATATAAAACACAAACACGGGGGAGATACGAACCGTGTATGCACACGGATGAGGTATGATCTTTTATTTTAGCGAGAGACATTCAATTATTTTTAAAACTTACTATACTTAAAGACTTTCTTTCGCAGGTGTTAACAGAGAGGATAGACTGAAACGCAGGTCTATAAGTAGCAACCACCGCAACACATGTTTCACGAAAACCTTCAGCAACTTCAAATTATTTGTAGTTTAATTTATGTTTCGATGGTAGATATGTCTTAAATCTAGAATCGGACTTAGTGTTTCACCTAGAGGTGTCAAGTAAACAACATTGCGGATGAAATTCTCAATGTTTAACGAAGTACATATTGGACGAATTTCACATTCGTTGTTCATTACACGACTGTTGAATTGGACAACAGTCTTTTGGGTTATATCCCGTAATGTGTTTTTATCACAGCACTATTATAACGAGACAGTCAGGCAAGAACTGACAGGTGGAAGCCTGTAAGCCTTCGTATGTAATTTAGTTGAGAATTGCATTTTTGGGTATGTTAATAGTTACTGTGATTATTGTATTAAGTGACTATCTTCATGCCATAACAATGCGGTTTTTAGAAGATCACAACTAGGAAACATGGCATATCGAATTCACCCCAGGCGCAACTTAATGTCACAGATTTTATTGAAATCCTATAATAGAAAACTGCATTTTTTGTACGATGTCCAGTCACTGCGATAAATTTCTTGAGTGACTCACTTTGTGCAAAAGAATGCGTTTTTCTGACAATTCCGGAAAAGTGGTAAACGTAATTCATCAGTAGCGTAACACAAGGTCATGAGTTTATTTTTAGGCAAGTAAAATCTAAAGGCACCTTTTATTCGGTACAGGGTATCGTTCGTTATGTTCACCTTAACACTTTAATAAATACAATTATTTGCTTGTTGAAGAAATCGATTACTGGGGTTAAACAGTTTGTTTTATGATAAAAACAGATCAGCTAAGAACTACTAGATGAAAGCCGGCAAACCCTAGTATGCAGTTCAGTTGAGATTGCATCTTATGGTATGTTGCTAGTAAGTGACTGGTTTCATGCCAAAACAATGCGGTTTACTGACGAAAACAACTGGGGAACATGGCACAACGAATTCACCCCAGGCGCAGTACTATGTCACGGAATTTATTGAGGCAAGAAAAATATGTTTATGGTTGTAATTTGTAATTTATCTATTTTCACACAAATATTTCTCTATGTTCATTATTTTTCTATACTTATCATTATTTTTTAGTACACTGAGTTCGTTGGTGTGGAAAGCTTCGCTCCTGAAATATGTTGATATTTATATATTAAGCAGTGGTGCAAAACGAAGAAATTATTGCTGATTTTATTAATAATGTATTATATTGTTTTTCCAGAAAAGTGTTCTATTACGTCTTTATAAGAGTACACATATTCTAAATTCTTGTTAAAATAAAACTATCGTAATAAGGCCTGGGATTTTCTGCAAGGCTATATACGAAGATCATGGGGGGAGAGATTCGGACGAAGCGAAAATATGATTTTAAACTCGAAGTATAATTCAAATAGTCAATAAATTCAGCAGAATTTCGATAATATCGTGGAAGTGGTAAGTTTGGCACTATTTTATTAATTTGTACATTTGTCGTTATTTTAAAAACAGATATATAAATAGTCATATAGAACACAAACACGGGGGAGATACGAATCGTGAATGCACGCGGTGAGGCATGTTTTTTTAGTTCAGACAAAGACACAGTTATTAACATTCAGTTATTTCAATATACTAACCATACATAAAGGCTTTTCTTCACAGGTGTTGGCAGAGAGGATAGACGGAAATTCAGGTCATTATCGGTATGATCCCTTTGTTTCATAAACATTCGTACATACTATTCTGTTATTATGATACCCGATTTATTATCGCCCGCCCCAAGTACTTGATTTTCTTTATCTTGCTTTATCCTCCTCCCTTACCATTCCCTTACTTCCACATCAAATAATTTCCATACACTCCTTTCTACGTTCATCCGCTGTATATCAGCAAATCATCTTAGCGTGTTATTCGTAATGTTATTCATTACGTTTACATCAGCCGGGGAAGAATTTTCCAGATCTCCACGTTTTTAAAACAGTTTTATGTAATTTCACAATACGCATGCCTCATTTTAACATACTCGTACATAAATATTTGATTCACTCGATGGTGCCATGTCTTCTTCGGATATTTCAGTAACAACAAGTAGAGTAAAAATTACATAACACCAATTCAAGGTAGGTGTTATGTAATTGATTGGTCATCGTTTATAATTCCACTTTACAGAATTTGACCAAGGAAGATCAGTAAAATTAAAATGGAGCAAACACCCTTACCTGCCGGCCGTAATTGTACTCCGTAAACTACAAATGTATTGTATTAATGAACTAATAATTTTCATGTATGAACAAAATCATTTGCAAATAAAACTGTGTGTAATTTCTGTGTGTGACACGTCACTGTGAATACATATTGAAGTGACTCGTTTCATAAACAAGTTTCACGAGTTTCTTGGTCGTCTGACGCACGTGGAACTGGACTTCATCATCAAAAGATGAAAATATTATTTTTAACGACGTTGACCTATTTGTCAGAAGCACTAGAATATGAATTATTGTGAAACAGATCCGCCAAGAACAAGCAGATACAAGCCAACAAGTGCAAGTATGCAGAAAAATAATAAAAATATTCACTTTTTTGTATCTTCTCTGTTACTCTTAATATTTTATCCAATAATTGACTTTATTCAAAATAATGCGTTTTTCTGGTTAGCGGCTCCATGAATGTGGTATGTATAATTCAACAGTGGTGGATTTCA